>JANQAP020000059.1:318376-329746 GCA_026874005.2 Erythroxylum coriaceum
CCTTTCCAAGAACTTTAAACTACATGATCTTAAAGGCATGCATTTGAGAGGAAGATTTCAAAACAAGAAGAGGAGATAAAAAATCTTTAATAGATGGAGGCAAAAAAACAATCCTTAAAAAAGAGATAACAATTGTAACAATGAGAGAAAGAATAAAGAATAAGAAGATAAAGACATTTATAATTATTGAATGGGGATTAAAAAGATCAAGAACTGAAAGAATAAAAAAATGGGTGAATAAAGTAAAAAAAATAGAGATATAAGTGCCACAAAAAAGTATAAGAGATAAAAAAGTACGAGAGAAACATTTAAAAAAAGAAAATATTATGAGAATTAGAGAAAGATACTGTAAGTATTAGAATTTTTAAATGTAGATAGAGTGTAGAGCCCATTAACAAGAATTAAGCTTTAGTCTAACCATTGCCAAATTGACTATAACTAGTCATTTGGTTAGTTGACTCTTATCATTTATTAACCTTTAATATTTTTATTTTTAATCAATGTGAGATACTCTAACACTTCCTCTCAAGTATAAGTACTGGAATTAGATATTTAATTGTCACTTAAAATAAACATAGGGGTAACAAGATTGAGACGCTGAAACTAGACATCTAGACGAACAACCGAAAAATTAAGAATTCGGACTAGACCTGTTCTGATACCATATTAAAATTTTTAAATGTGAATAGAGTATAGATTCCATTAACAAGAATTGAGATTGAGTTCAACTATTGCCAAAATGACTGGAACTAACTATTTAGTTAGTTGGCCCTTACATTTATTAACCCTTAACATTTTTGTTTTTGACCGATGTGTCTAACAAAAAGAAGAATTTAAAATAAAAATAAAACAAAAAATAAAGAGAGAATTAGATTGCAGGAGAGTGATTATTTGTAAAGTTATATATATATAGACTTTTATGTTAAAAATAGTTAAAATATTAAACATAATATTTTACTTTTCTCATATCAATTTGGTAGAGTATTTCAAATTAATTAAAATAAATTAAAAAAATTCGGACCAGCATTTCATATAGTTATATTAATTAAGAAAACATTTTCACGGAAAGTAGATACTAAGAGAGACCAACCCTATGGTTTCATACTTAAGGTCCACAGCAATACACGACATGCCTATGCTAAGTTATAAAAAGTTGTGTGGATCCAGAAGTTTCCTCACTTGTATCAAAGGCAAAATGAAAAAGCCAAGTTGATAGAACTTTTGGTAATGGTGTTTGCTACAGGAGACGAGTTGGTCTTCTTAGTATGCCACCAATGAAGGTAGGTGTGATTTCCTTCATGCTTTCATCTAGAAATGGAAGGGCGTCAGGCTGAGATAGACATCAGACATCAGACATTAGACAACAAACAAGTAAAATATATATTTGAGTAAAAGAGTAAACTTTTTTTTTAGAGATATCAAAAAGAATTTGGCCTGTTTGGCCCGACCTGATTTTAGTCTAAGTTGACCGAGTCATAGGTTGAGGTCGGACGGGCTACGAGCTAACTCATCCCGGCCCATCATTTCATGGGCTGGTTAGGGGTAACCTGGGCTGACCCGGCCAATTGACATCTTTTCTTTTTTTCAAAAGTTTTTGCACCTCTGTCAAAATATATTTTTGTATTTTAAAATTATCAAGAAATACTTATAATATTAAAATATTAAAAAACACATTTGTTAAATTTTTAAGATTGATCAGTTTAGATTTCTAAAAGGCAAGGATTGAGAGTTACCGTTTAAACAGAGAAGATGAACTTGTATCTCGACAAGCATGTCTGAAATCTAAGTTATAATCAATCTTTGTTTATCTTTAATCTCTTATAAAAATTTGTTCCATTCGCTATTTGGTTATTATATAAGTTGAAAGTCATAATGCAATACCTTTACGACTTACCGATGAAATATTCCTCGAGATTAAGAGTTATATTGTGAAAAATAATTTATATTAAAATTTAAAATTTTGAATATGTTTTTTGCTCTTTTTATATTTTATTATTTTTCTATTTTAAGAAACATTATGTAACTATCAGTACCTCAATGGCAAATAAATATTTTGAAGCATACACGTAGAGCCACATGGGCGCCTCTGTCCCGCCCTCTCGTGCATTTAGCCTTCTCCCCCACTTTACTTCGTCTATTTAATCCCACCACCCTTTTCTTCTACTACTCGCACACTCAGAATTCCATTTCCCTCTTTACTCTGTTTTCTCTCTTCCTCTGTAACTCAATACCAGAAATCATGGTGGTTCTCTCACAGAGAGGTTTAGACCAGTTCTCTTTTATCAACACATACAAGCCCACGAGCTTGTTCACCCAGATTCCAGTGATAGATTTTGCAGACCCTGATGCCAAGACTCGCATAGTCAAAGCATGTGAGGAGAATGGGTTCTTCAAGTTGGTCAATCATGGAGTCTCAATGGACTTCATGACCAACTTGGAAACTCAAGCTCTAAACTTTTTTAACCTCCCTCAGTCCGAGAAGGACAAGGCTGGCCCTCCTGATCCTTTTGGCTATGGTAACAAGAGAATTGGCCCTAATGGTGACGTTGGTTGGATTGAATATCTCTTGCTCAACACCAACCCCCAAGTCACCTCCGAGAAAAGTCTCGCTGTTTTTCAGGAAAGCCCACATAATTTCCGGTAACGGATTCAACAGACACTTAATTACTACCCTTCTCCCTTTTTTGTCATTGCGTTGGATTCATTAACTGTACTTGCCTATTTCAATGCAACGTATTCGATGTCTTAATTAACTTTTGTTTTTTTGTTTTTATATGGAGCTGGTGTAGCTCTGCTGTGGAAGATTACATATTGGCAGTAAAGAGAATGGCTTTCGAAGTACTTGAATCGATGGCTGATGGATTGGGGATTGAGCCTAGGAATGTGTTAAGCAGGATGTTAAGAGATGAGAAGAGTGACTCTTGTTTCAGGGTAAACCACTATCCACCATGCCCAGAACTTCAAGCATGGAGTGGCAAAAATCTGGTTGGGTTTGGGGAGCACACCGACCCTCAGATAATTTCTGTCCTAAGATCCAACAACACAACTGGCCTGCAAATCTGTACCAGAGATGAGACTTGGGTTTCAGTCCCACCTGATCAGGCATCTTTCTTCATCAATGTTGGAGATGCTCTACAGGTAATGCAAACGTTGTGTGTGTGTTTTTTTTGTTGTTTTTCTAACAAAAGTTATTTACTTGTACTTATTGATCTCCGTAACGCATGTTGTTGGCTCTTCTTTTACCTGTGTGCCACCGCCTCTGTCTCTGTCTCTGTAGTGGTAGCTTACAGTTAGTATAGAAGAATCTTTCTTTGCATTCTCATTGATAGACTTCTATTGGTCCCACCTAATTTGGCTATAGAATGTTATCCCTATGATATAATATTCTTTTCTATATTGCATGTTTATTGTATGCAGGTGATGACTAATGGAAGGTTTCGAAGCGTGAAGCATAGAGTTTTGGCTGACCCAGTGAAGTCAAGAGTTTCCATGATCTACTTCGGCGGTCCACCTTTAAGTGAAAAGATAGCACCTTTACCTTCGCTTCTCGAAGAAGGAGAAGGCAGCTTGTACAAGGAATTCACTTGGTCTGAATACAAAATATCTGCCTACAAATCCAGATTGGCCGACTACAGGCTCGGCCAATTTGAGAACTAAATACAAATAAAAGCTGTGGTGGTCGAGTACCCATCCCTGTTTTAGCAATAACATAGGGTTTGTTGGGGTCTTTTCTCTTTCCATATAGGAGCAGTACCTTTTTCCTTTCGTGTGTTCCTGTCTGCTCTGGCTTAGTTTAATGTAGCTGCAACTATCCTTCTCAAGTCAATGCAAGTTTATCATCACTATATCGTCATGTTATAATACTGTTTTAAAACCATGTTTTCCAATTGTCTCATTTTAACTTTGTTTGCCGACATCGTTTTAGGATTAAAAGAGGATAATTAGAAATGAGGACCTAAATTCTGACCAAATATTCCTTTTCTTTTATCGTTGTTTTAAGATTAAAACAGAATAATTAAAACAGAGGATTTAAATTTTGACTAAATATTTCTTTTTCTTTATTATCGTTTTAAGATTAAAACAGAATAATTAGAACAGAGGAATTAAACATTCCTTTCCTTTATCTCATTCCTTATCAATTCTGATAAGTGAGCCACCTAGAAGCCGTGACGGGGTTTAATCATGGTATTACAGTGTACTTAATCCAGTTATACAGTAACATTTTAACAGTATCAGGAAGTGACAGGACTTATATTTTTTCTGAAGACAAATGATTGTTCCATTAAGACATCCATTTATGCGCATGGTTTTTAATTAGAGTTGGCCCTGTAACTACCCCACAATAAAAGGCAGCGGCTACCAAGCTTTGACAGGGAAATGTGTAAATAGACTCGGTCACTCTCCCAAGGACCATCCAAATGCGCTTCACTATCCCTATCGCAACCTCAGTCTTTTTCTGACTTTAGCATTTCATCACCCCATTATTTCTACAAAATGGGGACACTGGTGATTTCGACACTCACTATTTCTCACTCAACCTGTCGCTGTAAAACTCTAACCAGAAAGGGATATTCAAAATTCATGTTTTCATTTGGAATTCCTGCGCACTTATCACCAACCTATCTGCCCTGGAATCAACAAGAGCCTTTTTAAGAACAACATTTGTGCATGAGACTAGATGACAAGTTGCAACCTATGCATGTGGCCTCAGCGTGGATAATATTTTCTTTTACAAATTAAATAATATATATAAGAATGTCCTGGTTCCTTGTTCTCGCATTTTGACATTGATGCATTGCTTACTTACGAGATCGTAGACCATGTACTAATTATAGGAGGCAATAACAACTAAGTCGACGTCATGCTAATTATTACAAATATACAACAGAGAACATCTTACCTTTCTTTCTCATACTAAGAAACATAAACACTTCAATTAGTTTAAGGCTAAAGTTTTTTCACATTAATTTCTAATATATATCAATAAGTCACATATATATATGTGAGATATACTACCCAAATTGAGTTTATAATTCTCTTTTTGTATATTTGTAGATATTATATTCAGCAGAATTTTTACTGGGTGTTCCGTTGTTGTTTGTAGATATTATACCACAAAAAACGGATCTTCAATATTAGTTTTGTTCATTAAATTATATAATCATTCTTATTTATAAGAAATGTGCATTATGCCTTCTAAATACTAGTGACCATGAAGCTATCTTTCTAAAACCTTTCACCCTTTTCACCCTTGTTTAATCTTTACATGTAAACCAAAATACTAGTGATGATGTTACTTCCAATTGAAGGTAAATCCATACAGTAGCAGTAGTGTTGTTACCAGTCATTTTACAACACCAAAGATGATTGCGAACCAATGTTAGCATATTGTTGAGTGAACTGTGTTTGTTATCGAATGTGATAAAACGAAGAGTTAGAGAAGTTGAGTTTAATGTGGTAAAATGATGAGTTAGCAGGACTTTTAGCTATCCAAGCTGTAGATAACATATTTACCAAATAGCTTAGCTCAAAAAGACATCACTTATCTTCAGCAGGATTTGGTGACTCTATATTGAATTTTCTTGCTTATCATGATCTTCTTCTACTATGATCATACTCATTCATCACCAGTTTAATTTATTATTGCCTTCACGACAACCAGATAATTATAAAAAGGGAAAAACAGAACTTGTGATGGTAGTTGGAAGGAACATGATGGGCTATAAAAGGGCAAGTGTTTTTTATTTCCTCATGTACCTACGAATAACTTGTCCTGGTTGAGAAATCAGAAACCTAACTTTCGTACATGATTTTGTTTAGGAGGTAGGAGGCATATCCTAAGACAGGATTGAACCTTCATTTATATTTTCTAGGTATTCTTTTTCACGATTTAATAGTATCTATAATCCCTGGAGAATGTATGGTACAATTATTGTTTCCTGCCTGAGAAAGTCTTGGACAATCGAAATAATGTATTCCCGCACCCTGGTAGACATTAATATCAGGCTCTTCTGCGAGAACCAGTAATTTCAAGTGCAGTAGAAGATAACGTAGGACCGTGAACTGGGTTCAACCTTTGTTCATCAAAAAGCTTTGAGGCTATCCAAGAACCAACATGAAATTGCAAGGCAGTCCCAACCAGGACAAAATAACTATGTGAGCAATTAATATGACTGTGATGTTTGTATCAATTATTTCGCAGCTATTCGTCCCCAGCAAGTCACTTTTGTTCAACAAGAGAGGAAACATATAACAGAATCGGTATATGCTACTCCTTATCTCTTCGCCAAACTCTTCTAACAAAAAGGGAACACTTGTACTATCATGTTTTGGATGAGTATATCTATGATTGAACCAGGCCTTATCTAAATAATCAATGGCACTTGTCCCTTCATGATTCTTATATACCGCTCGCCTAACTGACAATGCAGCTCCAGTTCCGTCTTGGATTGGTCCACATACTGCATGTCCAAGGACAAAGCGCACGTTGGTGTAGGTATTGATGTTTTTTAACTCTTTTTGTGTTAGAATCTTATGTCAAAACCGTACGTGGGACAATAGGAGTTAGAACTAGGAGCCGACCTAGAAAGTTGAATAGGTGGGGATAAATTATGTTCTTAATCAAATATAACAGTAGCATTGTAATCGAAGTTTCCATTTTACTCTAAAGATATGCGTACAAGAACAAGCCAAGAAACAAAGAGAATAAGAATCGATATCAGTAACAATATTGTAATCGAAGTTTCCTTTTTAGTCTAAAGATACTTTAACGAGAATGAGCTAAGAAACAAAGAGATAGAATTGGAGGCCATCCTGGTTTGTCCAAAAGCCAAATCTCAAAAGCCGCTTTTCACATTTCCTTTTGCCTCACGCAACGTCAAAAGTCTTCATCTAACTTTTAGAAACCTTAGAATTATGTCAAAATTGTAGAACAAGGGTCAATTTCACTTACCAACATCAATCACCAGCCAGAGCACATCAAATTATAGAAAAGAATGTTCCTAAACTAAGCTTTTTAGCTATCACATACCAAAAAAAATGATAAATGAAAAGAGGAAATGGTACATCCCATTGACATGGAAATTCTTTCTATATGTGGTGGTGGGTACTTACCAAAGGGAAAGAACAGTAGTAGTGCATGGACGGTTGTAGGTTGTTCTTGGTCTCCTTGGGTTGTTTAGTTTTTATTGCATCAGAAAGCTGATTTAAATTTTGGAAGCTATTGACTTATTTGGTCTTTATAGAATTAGGTTTCTCCGTATCATTCCACGATTTGGACTCTTCATAGTCAAACTCAACTGACAATACTTGTACTCCAATTGGGAGTCGTTCTCATTCTCATCTTTGAAATTTGTTGTCCCTTCCAATCTCTTTCGGCTTTTCTAAGTTCATTGAATTCCTGTGAAGACTCAGTCGTTGTAAAAGGATGTGTCATGATTTGTTCCTTGCATGCCAAGAATACATTACTTTATATATTTTGTTCTGCTAAAATTCCCACTTCAACAAAATTACTATGGATGAAATTATTTTTCAACAAAATTAATATGGATGAAATATTAAAAAAAAAGATATATTTATTGTGCTGTATTTTTATTTTTATTATGTTTATTAAATAAAACTATGATAGGCTTTGATATATCTTTGACAAACCTTTATTCTTAGTCAAATGGAGAGATAGCTTGGACCTTAAAGGCATCAAAATAAAGCATATACCATTATGGGTAAGACTTCACAATCTCCCATTAGAATATTGGATAACACAAAGATTAAGTTACATTTTCATCTCCATAGGAAAGCCTTTACATTTAGATGAAAATATAGCTAAGTTGAAGAGAGTGGGGTATGCAAGAATACGAATAGAAGTGGAATCCCAAGCCTCATTCCCAGAATAACTTTTAATAATGAGACTTGACGAGAATGAGGCGTTGATCGAATATTGTATAATGGTAACTTATTAATGGAAGCCCCCTTCATTAAATGAGAAAAAGGTATGGAAGGAGATAAGTAAGAAAGTGGAACTAGGTCACTTAGAGAAACATCAGGAACAAATTGATGTTGGCACACATTCCCCATATGGGAATCAATAAATATCTAAGAAAGGCTCAAGTTCTGTTAGCACCTTATCTCTCCCAAAGGATAACGGTAATATTAGCACAACCATTAGAGAGGAATTACCTATAGGCTTAAAAAATCCACTTGAGAGTCTAGAGGAAAGCCCAATAATAAGTACTGACTGATTATGGTAGCACTAGATTGGACTTTGCCTTTTTAACTAATGTGTAATGCTAATGATTTTGTTGTTGAGTAGTGTTTATATAGTGTAAAGATAATCGCATTCAGCCTTTATACTACACTAGCAGATAGACACTGCACAAATTTGCAGTGGTAATTCGGAGATATATAATGCCCAGTTATTTTTTAAATTAAAGAGTATATATTTATAGGTTTTGTTACGAATGATTATTATTAAAGTTAAAATTTTGAGGGGAAAATTAGAAGTGTTGATTTTGGATGAAATTTTGTAAGCAAAAAGAGGAAAAAAATATAAGAGTTGAATATTTAAATTGGATTAATAAAAGTAGAAAGAAAAAACTAATAATACAAAAGGATAAGTAAAATTTAGAAATGTATGATGCTGAATTAATTTTAGGAATTAAAGGCTCCAATTTCACTTTAACTTGCATATTATTAATTATTCACTTTATGTGCATGTTAAGTCACAATCATATATGTTATTATTAATTATTGACATTAATTATTAATTAATTAAGTATTATATAGTAAGTGCGAATGGGATGGTTGTTATGGGCATGGTATCTACTGGTTTGTTCAAATAAACTGAAACATTGATACCGAGTATTAGTCGATTCAAAGAATAGGAATTGAGTTTATCTTAACTTTGCTTAGGCTGCATTTTTTTTAACAAATTTCTATCCAAATGATGAAGCGGACTCGATTTATCCTTGTATTAAACACAAGATTGATAACGGAGACAGAACTTGGCACATTGTCTTTGTTTTGATTATCTACTCTGTTTCTTTTTTCTCATGCTTATCTATCTCTTGCATATGTATTAGAAGATATAATCTCAGCAAATTAAAGAATTATGATCACAAATAAGTACAGTGGTGGTGACTTGTGGATTTAAAACAAAACTTGTTCTTTTAAGCAGGGTATAAAATATTCTGTAATTATCCTATAAACACGGTAGTAAACTTGATAAATGTCAACTACTTTAGATTTAACCAAGAGGAGGTTAGGCCAGCAAATTGAAGACTGTTGAAATTGAAAGAACAAATATATTTAGTATACATATTTGTGCTTTCGTCTATTGATTATCTCATATTTTTCTGTATGGAATTTTAGCTTTTCGGGCAGCAGGTACAAATATAGACTCTTTTTCTTTTCATTTTATTTTTGTTGATTTAAGTCTTAGATATATATTTTTTATCTCCAAACCCTTATCTAAATCACAATTCAATCCTAAACAATCTCAAAACATTTAGTTTAAATCAATATTTAATTATATATTTAGATTTGGTAGCACCATACACCTTTAAAGTAATTTATGATTTTAGTTATAAAAATACCATTGTTATTACTCAAATGTTAAAAAAGAAAAGGATTAAATTTCAAAGTAAAAGTTTGAAAAAGCACTAAACCATTCTCAATTTCTATTATCCATTAGTTAGATCTTTGTTCTAGCTCCTTTTAACATTTTAGAGACCACACCATATTATCAAAAAGTTAGTAAAGAGAGAAACTCAAATGGTATGCCTTTTCTGTATGTCATCATATGATAAAACACGATCTTTATGAGCATACTTATTTATAATTTCATCCACTTCTTTCCTGATAAATCATTTATATCTCGAATCTAGAAAACTAAAATTAAAAAAATTCACTTTCAATCAATTATAGGAATAAAAAGTCAAAAATAAGGCTAAATGTGATTATATTAATGTTATCCCACTTTCTTTAGTAGTAAGGATTTCTCCTCTATGACACTCTCAAGAGAAATTATGATAGAGCTAAGAAGGGAAGCGATTGAACTCAAAGTGGGTTGTACGACAACAGGAAAATGATAATTGTTTGAATTCTGAAGAAACCTGTCACACAATGTGTCAATCATACAAGTCTTTATTCTTTCTCAGGATCAAAAACATTGGTTTACAGAGGGACATAAACGATCATCCCCTCAAGGTGTATATATACCCAAATTCTCAGGGATTTCCTTGTGACTAGAAAATAGAGATAGGAACTTAGACTGAAGCATAGCCTAGATGTGTAGCGTGTTGACTTCCTTTTACCTTGACCATTTACATAAAAGAAAAATTAGTATCACATACAATCGTGAAATTATCTCGTTCCTTGTGACGGAGATCTCGTCACATAAAACATGAGCATACCTTAGAAGACTATAATGGTCCGACAAAAGCAATATCATCTGACTTATAAGCAAAAAGAGCACACATCATACTGAAGAGCCCTCGAACAAAACCAAACTCATTATTTTCTTCGTAAGGCAATACCTACAAAGACATAATAAAGAACAATTTTAAACCAACTGAGGAGCACAAAAAGAGCTATTGAAAGAACACTCTTGTAACTTGTACCAAGAAGCATATTCTAGACTCCATAAATGTTTCGGATACTAACCATCTCTTAAAATTTTGTCAAGACTGTGTTTATGGCTCATTTGCCTACTTCTCCATTAAACGATAATATAAAAGTTTCCATTTTTTTTGAAATGATAAAAATTGATATGATACGATATAATAAAATAAGGTTTCTCTTTCTATTACATCCTACTAGATAGGTTTTGAAATTTATTAAATTTTTAGCAAGTACACGAGGGATGAAAGCACATCAACATAAGCAGTATTAAATAGTACTCTTAGAACTATATTTCCTATTAAATGGCTACAATTTAACTTATAGAACAGGCCTGAGGTAAAAGATGTAATTCAAATCAACACTTCAGGTTGGCATAGTAACTTGAAAGTAAAACTGAAAGGGTAAGATTCTGACATTGGCATCTTTTGACTCAAGTAGTTGGAAAACCTTTTGTAGTCCAACTATCAAACAATTGTTTAAAGGAACATCTAGCCAAGTATATGTACACCTTGGAGTACATTACAAGTTTTTTCCATGGCACATTTCCAAGTACGTGGGTGTATGCATGAGAACAGTCCATTTGATGGTCGATATTCTCAATATATATGCACATCAAATAGATCGAGGAGGGTATTTAGAAAAAAAATCCTTAATGTATGCCTGATTAAATCTTTTTAATCAAACAAAAGAAATTACTAAAGTATAGAATTCATGGGCAATAGAGGAAGATTCTCAACACATTCTTAAAGACCA
>JANQAP020000059.1:329846-352669 GCA_026874005.2 Erythroxylum coriaceum
TATAAAAGTTTCCATTTTTTTTGAAATGATAAAAATTGATATGATACGATATAATAAAATAAGGTTTCTCTTTCTATCTCATCCTACTAGATAGGTTTTGAAATTTATTAAATTTTTAGCAAGTACACGAGGGATGAAAACACATCAACATATGCAGTATTAAATAGTACGCTTAGAACTATATTTCCTATTAAATGGCTGCAATTTAACTTATAGAACAGGTCCGAGATAAAAGATGTAATTCAAATCGACACTTTAGGTTGGCATAGTCACTTCAAAGCAAAACTAAAAAAGGTAAGATTCTGACATTGGCATCTTTTGACTCAAGTAGTTGCAAAACCTTTTGTAGTCCAAATGTCAAACAATTGTTTGAAGGAACATCCAACCAAGTATATGTACATCTTAGAGTAAGCCAGCATCTAATATCATGTACATTTCAAGTTTTTTCCGTGGCACATTTCTAAGTGTATGTATGTGGGTGTATGCATGAGAACAGTCCATTTAATGGTCGATATTCTCAATACATATTCCCATCACGCGGATAGAGGAGAGTATTTAGAAAAAAATCCTTAATGTACGCCTAATTAAATCTTTTCATTCAAACAAAAGAAATTACTAAAGTATAGAATTCACGGGCAACAGAGGAAGATTCTCAAACACATTCTTAAAGACCAATCAAATTTCAAATAAAAAAAAAGATAGCAAAAAAAGAACAATAAAAAACAATATTCAACTTTATACGTAACAATAATCAATACAACATGTAAAGGTAATAGATTATATAAATCACTAGAACTACGTTTCTCAAGCACGTACCTCTCTGTACGATCACTATATAAATTAAATTTGAGTTCATGATATTAGACTTAACCTAAGACTTTTTAGTTTCAATTTATACATCTTTAATTCTCCAAATTGGAATTAACGTAAGGCTTTTTAGTTTCAATTATATGAATAATGAGCGAACAGGATGGAACGAATAAATCAGATTAACAACAAAGGCTTGATTAAATATGCATAATAATCAACTTATATGACATTAGGAAATACATTTCACATGTAATTTCAGTGGCAACTGCAATCGCATCATCTACAGCTAATCAACAGAAAATTAGTGTAGAGCATTCGGACATTCAACACAATTTAACATCATTAATCATTAAAAAGAAGTCAATGAATAAGTGAAGATTGTTGCTTCCAACTTGTTCTTTAGAGAGGATAATCAAAACTTCTTAAATCTAAATCACTGAATTGAATCATTTTCAGTTCTTAAACCTATTAATGATCTAAAGGCTAAAATATGCAATTAAATGAGAGCAATATAAGCATGGTGCTGTATAAAATGTAATCAAGAAATCACAATTGAAAAATATATATCTTATATTAATATAAAACGAAATCAAGAAATCACAATTGAAAAATATATATCTTATATTAATCTAAGTAGAAAAGATGTCAAAAAATTGTTAACAAATGAGTACTTATGATAAGGAATCTAACTTTAAAATTATAAACGTTGTCCATAACCTTATATTTGTTTATATGTGTTAATAGTAAAAAATATATATATAACCAATTTAATTATGAAAAAATGTGGCTCTTTAATTCTATTAAATCTTTATCCTCATCTTAACAAAAAAATATTTAAAACCAATATAAAAATCGTCCAATTGCCAACAATATAAATACATAATATTATATATTCAATGAATAATAAATCATATTATGATTAAACCTGACCTTATAAACACTCCAAATTTAATGAATTTGAAAATAAAACACAAGAAGCGAAAATCACAATAAAACGAAACTCTTTAGTTTTTTCCGCTAACCCATGGTCGATTTTTATTTCCAAAATAAATGCCAATAATTAAAGTTACTTGTTTATTATTTCAATAATTAAATATTGAATAAAGTTTATATGTAAATTAATTTATTAATTAAGTAAATAATTGTAAAATATGAAAATTTTTCTTTACAAAATAATTTTAATTGTTTATGAAAATTTTCTTGAAAAAATAATTTTAATTTCAGTTTTACATTAAAGATTAAAATTATTGAAATCACAATTCTTAACAAATCATATTATGGTAAAAACAAAACCAAAGTTTTTGGTATTGAATTTGAAAAAGAAAACAAAAAATAAAAAATTGCAACAAAACAAATTGAGAATTTTGCAATATTTTAAAAATATATTTATAACCAATATAAAATGAACCAATTGACAAGGTATAATACAATAGGAAAAAGGTATAGCAACAATTAAATATGATTAGGCAAAACACAAAATAAAAGAAAGTGCTCACACATAAATACAGACTCCTGCTAGTATTGAAATCTGATAGTTTATTATCTTCAATCGAACCAGCGAAAAAATGGTCAAGATGAGGAAAAAGACGTAATTAAAGGAGAAAAGTAGCCTACGAAATTGCATAGACAACAATGTCCAAAAAATGCATCTTTAAGTAATTCAGCATGAGCAAAGACCCGCTCCTCATCAAATAGTAAAACTTAATAATATAATAATTAATAATTCACGGTTAGTGAAGAGTTGTATATATATATATACTTAATATTAGTATATAGCACTTAATAATAATAATAATAATAATAATAATAATAATAATAATAATAATAATAATAATAATAATAATATAATTAATAATTAATTAATATATTTAATATTAGTATATAGTACTTAATAATAATAATATAATAATAATAATTAATATGCCATTCACGGTTGTAACTAAGAATTTTATAATTATAACTTTTACCACCACAAAACCTGATACATATTTGAAACATATGCCCAAATGAGATAACAAGAAAAATGGAAATACTTACTATCTTAGATGACATCCTTTAACGTGTTTGTTAGCCTCTAGATCTACAAGTTGAGAAAAAGCAGAAAAGTTAATCCATACACAAGCTTTTATGACAGTAAATTTAAAATCCAAAAAATCCAATAAAAAAAGCATATGAAGAAACTGTTTGAAGAGTAATATGCAAAAAAAGATGACCAAAGAAGCTTCCGCCAATACCAACTGATACCACATCAGTCGATGGTTTTCCTGTAGCTCCAACCTAGCAGCATTTGGTTATTACCACAAAAAAGGAGATTCATGCATGAAAACAAAATTCAGAATTATAATTACCGAAGAACCATTCCGGACCCTCTCTGAGAAGTCTTTGATCTTCTCCAAAACATTCCAAACCTTTAGCACCATATTCTTCCCATCACTCTTACGGTTGCATCCCTTGGAGCACACAAAGCTACATGCAACACAGTCTATTCTCGATGTTGTTTATCTGGAAGTGCCATTCAAGCATAATGTGATTAGTCATATCTTCGCAAAAGGAAGCTATCAGAATCTTTTAAGAAAAAAAGAAAAATATCTTATACTAATGAATTCCACATTATACAGATGAAATGGATAGTGACTTACACAATCTCCATTAAACATGAGGTTAATCTTTTCCTTGAGATGAGCTGCCTACAATGAGCGAATAAGGAGATACCATATATAATCAGTAATTTTATCAGGTACAGGCTACATAAGAGATGCAGGACAAACCCAACTTCACCTTTGCCAAGTTATAGAGTTTATTCAATGTGTCAAGAGTAGCACGTTGTCTAAATAAACTCAGAGGAAAATAAAAAAACAACACGTCAATTGTCCCCAAACAGATTACCGAGAACCATCCTTTGAAATTCATCTTGCTCCTATTGAAACTTTTCAATTTGAGCTTTAAAAGTAGTAGTAGCTTTGGTTTCTTAATCACACATTAACATTTAGTGAATATGAACAAACCAATCAAGCATTCTAGTTAACAGAATGTCACATAGCAAAACCCCAAGTTACTCACTATTGGGGTAATTGTCATTATCTCCCTATCCTTGGCTTGTATCTGCAACTCAAGCCTCTCAACCTTTGCTTCCAATCTTCATATATAAGATAGTAGTCTGAAAAAGAAAAATAAACATCCTGTCATCCAAGACAATGAATTTCTGATGCTAAAGGAAGAATGATAAATACTTTCTTGAGTCAAAAAAATTACAACAATAAACTGCCCATAATGAGTAACTAATGGGACCAAAAGAACTACATTGCACATAAAAAAAGAACAACTAAATGCAACTAAAATTTAAGGCCAGACACCTCTGCCTCTGTTCTTTAACAGACTCCTTGAATTCGATGTCCCGTTGCCTTTTTTGAAGGAAAGATTAAATGCAGTTGCAGGTGTGCGCAATGGAGACCTAACCCACGAAGAATTGGTAAGCCAACAAAACAAAACTAATCCCTTCAAACGAAGAACAACATAAAAGAGAGACCAAGATTTATAGGAAGAGTTTCATCGTAAAATATTTATGTGTAGAAGCCTCCAAAAAATTTCTTTGACATATCAAAATCAATCGATTCCAAAAAAAACGTCAAAAATAACACCGAAAACATATTACAAATTTACAGAGCTCATAGTATTTGTAAGGTGAGATCGGAAAATATAGAGAAACTTCAAATTTTACTTTCTACGAGAATGGATAAAAGTACCAAACAACGAGATGCATGTAGAAGGTTCTACGTTGAACTCAGGTGATTCCTTCTGTGAGCATTTTTATGTTTGATGTTGATCCTTTTTTGGAAAACAATTCCGATCTGAGGGTAAAAGGAGGTGCAGTAGAGAAGAGAAATGAAAGAGAGGAAGATGTTCCAAAGAGATCAAGAAAGTAGATGATAGGGAAGCCGATATCAATAGAGTTGGGGAGAGTTTCATGGTTTCAGAATAAACTACAACCATTCGATGTGGTCTCTCAAATAAATGAAGCTCTGATATGAAAGAGATTGAAAAGTGAAGTAAAACGCGGATGACTATAGCCATTGGATGAATTGAACGGTTGGATTTAATTTCTTCATCGTCACCCATTCACGCTTAGTATATAATAGTTAATAATAAGTAAAACCTTGATGGATGCTTAAGACAACTATACAAGTAGTGGAAGGGAGTTAATGGCAATAGTTTTCTGCATTTGATAAATTTTGTTCATAAATTGTTATGTATAAAATCGTAGTTTATAATAATCACTAAGCACTTTTGCATCTTTTGAGAAAAAAAATAATGCTAAACCAAGGCTTATTAGATGGATTTTATCATTGTATGAGTTAATTTTAAGATAAAGGGTAAGAAAAAAAGTGGGGAACCTAGCAATATACCATCTTTCTCGACTTGAGAACCTCCCAATAGGAAAACATGTAGAAGAAGATATAAGTGATTCTTTTCTTAATGAATAGATCTATAGGCTTGATGCATCTAACCTATATATAGCTTAGTTTGTTAAGTTTGCTAACTACTTAATTGGTCCGGTTTTTCCAAAGAGGATGAATTATCAATATAATAAAACATTCTTCTTTGAGTTAAGGAATTAGCTATAGGAGGATGTGTAACTATTTCATATTTTTGTAGATTAGATAATTAAAATATGTGTAATATATCCCGAGAAAATCATCATCTTAGGACACTACCATAGAGGAAAAGTTAGAGGCCATTATCATGTTAATTGAATAGTTAGAAAATTTTTAAAAGTAGGTTTTTATTGCCCTACATTGTTTAAGGATGCCCAAAGTTAAATGAAGTATTATAATACTTATCGATGGACAAGTAATATATCTCGTAAGGATGAGATGCCTCAAAATAGTATTAATGTTTGTGAAGTGTATGATATACGGGGCATTGAGTTCATAACTCCATTTCTTGCATCTTTTAGTAGTAAATATATCCTAGTTACAGTTGATTATGTTTTAAAATGGGTTGATCCTCAAGCTTTGCCTATTAATGATGCTAGGGTAGTTGTTAAATTCCTAAAAAAGTTAATTACATGATTTGGTAGCTCTACTGCTATGATTTGTGATATAGGCACACACTTTGTAATCATCAATTCAAAGAAGTGCTCCAATAGTTTAGTGTTACACATAAAGTGGCTACCTCTTATCACCCTAAAAATATAGGTCAAGTGGATGTGACTAATAAGAAACTAAAGAGGATCTTAGAAAAGACTACAGAGCACTTTAGGAAAGATTTGTTTATATGATTATATGATGCTTATGGGCTTATAGTACTAGTAATAGAACACTAATTAGAACCATACTATATAGGCTAGTTTATAAGAAATCTTTCCATCTATAATTGGAATTTATGAAAAATTCATTTAGGCTATAAATTTTATTCATTTTGATTTAAAAAATGCAGGTGGTAAAAGTTTATTCCATATTAAAGAGCTAAATGAGTGGTACAACATGGCTTAAGAAAATTCAAGGATATACAAGGAAAAGGAAAAAAAATGGTACGAACAAAACCTTAAGCATCCTAAGGAGTTTAAACTGGAGCATCTAGTCTTAATATTTAAGATATATGTGCAACTAAGTCTTCCTATATCAAGGTGAAAAAATTACTCAACAAGATACAGATGGAGCTAAATCTTCTCATATAAATTTTAAGAAATTACTAATCAAGATATAAGTGTATTCAAAGTCAACAGACATTAAATAAAATTGTACTTGGAAGCTGATTCCATATAGTGGAGCAAGATGCTTACAATCTTTATAATCCCAATTTCAATTAAAAAATTTAAGCAAAAAGTCTAGCTAAATGACTTATAACAAAACACTTATTAAAAGGCAACCCAACATTTTAAATTTCATAATTTTACTTTTGATTTGATTAATTTATATCACTTTGTTTCTTTTTATTATTTATGCTTTTATTTTAAGTTTAAGTAATTGCTAAACTCTAGGACTAAGCTAAAAGCTGATGGTGATTTCTTATTTTCTCATGTCATTCTACTTATACTTGATGCCATTCAAGTTTTGTAAGTTTATAGGTAAATATGGAACATGACACCCTACTATGTAAGTACAATTTCTATTTCCTAAAAAAGCTAAAGGAAATAAAAAACATAGGGAAGAATATGGGATCATGTAATTCTCGTGTTTTATAACACGTCAACTTGTTCCCACCTATGTTGATTATGTCAATTCATATTTAAGAATCTAAAAGTAGTAGATTTAAACATAAGACAAATACAAAAAGATGTTCCTAAACAACCTAGTGTGTCCTTTCTATGCCTTCTTCTAGGTTAGAGCTTACAAAATTTTAGTTAAGAAGCTGTGAGCACCCTTTTTTAACAAGGTTGTAATAGTACTCTATTACTACTTTAAGAACACCGTCTATATCTCATCTCATGCTTTTTTTCATATTATAGGAATATAAAAAATGTTTGAGAAGCAAGAGTAACCTAATATAACATGGTCAAAACACATTACCATATACTCACCATGTTAAAGAACACCCTTACATGTCTATGTTCATACTCACACTTTTGAAGAAGCAGTGAAGAACATAGATAAAAATGAGTGCAACATGCTACCATATATCTATTGTGTTTCACATCAAATTCTTAGAGTGTGAACATGCCCTAAACATACCCCATGTTCAATACTAGAGACAATTTTCATCAATAAATAAGCTTTATATGTACACTTTATTATCCCCATGTTAACAAAACTGCACCATTACATACCTATGGCCTTTTAATCTAATAATACTAGCAATTGTCTATGATATGTCAGGGAAATACTAGTCTTACTTTTATTTCTCTCCTATTGTTTGTTTACTTTCATTTCCTTTGCATCATATGTACATTAATGACAACACACATCTTAAGAATGGAAGCAGAACTTATTATATTTTTGATACCCAGGATTATCAATTTCATTACGAATTTTTCAATAGGGAGCAATTATTGGAGTTTATTTTCACTTTGATAGCATGTTGATTTGGATAATCCATTCTAAACTTAATTATCTTTATGATTTAAATTTTTAGGCAAATAGTCTTGAATTTTGATGACTAGGTTTAATTTATTTTTCTTTTTAAATTTAGAGAATAGATATTTGATTTGCATCATAATACTTTTTTATTACTTGTATATGCATGAGTGAATGTGACATCTTTTGAGCATTTTCATTAAATGCATATATATAAAGCGAGAAAAATTGTGAATAATTAGGAATTCAATAATTTCACTTTACTAGCTTTATACCAAGAAAAATAATTAAAGTTAAAGAGTAGTGCTAGTACATATTTGAGATCATAACTTAGTTGAGTAATTGGGAGTATTATGACAAGGTCTTTACGCTCACGTAAAAATTCTAGGTGATTTTTCTAATAAGCTTTTGAATGTTCTTGTATTGTCTAAATTTATGTTTTGTTTTATGGTAATAAGGGATATAAACATGTTTAGGAGTTGAAATGTTTTTCTTATATATGCTCATTTTATACATATAATTGAATTTTTTTAATTAAGTTGAATAAGTTTGAAGAATTATGGAATGAATATTATTAGTTTATGAATTGATATAAGTAGCTAGTATCTAACAACTTGACAACCACCCTTGCAATAGAATGAGTGGTGGAGAATTTAAATAGTATGTCTGTTTTGTTCAATGCTTTTTTGGAATTGGCACCTATTTGAGTACAGATTATCAAATTGGTTTGTTCGAAGACAAGCAAGTACTTAAGTGTGGAGGAATTTGATTGTGCTAAATAGACTTTATTTTTAGTATATGTTTGAGAGCGTTGTGCTTTTATTTTGGATTTTTATAAGATTTGGTATTTAAAATAATTTGTATTTTACTTCAGGTCTTATTTTAACCCTTTAAAAGAAAGGATAAATTTAAAGAAGATTTGAGTCAATTTAGAGAAACTTTGACAAATTTAAATAAAGGACTTAAAACACAGAATGGTAACATATTGTTAACTATGTTCAAACATGTGATATTCTAGATCTCAAAGAGATATTTACCCAATTAACATGACACCAACAGTCTCCTATGTTCAAACTGTGTTTAAAGTGGGAGTGCTTTGTTTCTTAAAGTTCTTGCAATATAACCTCATGTTCAGCCTATGTTCACCAGCACGATGTTGAAATGGGTTTATGTTCACCCCTATATTAGCAATGAATTTTACATAAAAGTTTCAAAAAGGTAGGTGAAGTAATAAGGAGCCCGATACAGTCCCATGTTAACTTCGTGTTAGGTAGAAAAATTGAGGATTTCTATGATTAAAAGTGAGGTAACTAAAAATAATTAAAGAGGTTAAAACCTAGTTTAAAGATAGAGGAAAATAATATAGGGAAAAGCAAAAAGATAAATCAAGGTTCATTAAGGACTTTCAAAAACAAGCCATGAGAACTTTTTTTTCTTTCTTATGTCTTTTACTATTGATTGTTGGTTTTTTCTAATTTACTATGAGCTAATTAGGATATAGATTTAGATATGATAACTCCTAAATTGTATGTTTGAATTAATGTCTTTGGTTTAATAAAAAAATCTAGTTTCTCAATATTTGTTCACATTTTTATATTATATTGGATTGAATTAATGAACATATAAGATTCAACATTTGGATTCAAATATCATATTCAAGTAGCAAATGTATAAACTAGGTCACATTATGAATAATGGGGGTTATATAAATATTAACTATTAGGATTCATAATCTTTCTGAGTTAGGGTGAAACGTACCAAACAAATTTATAGATCATATTAACACAATATTAGGAAGTTTTGAAGTCAGAGAACTTTCGGTTAAAAATACTTAAGGATAGGGGCTATATGTGTCTCGACCATAAGTATACAACTGGAACTTTAGGATTCTTAAATAAAGAAAGTAAATGATATCATAAATTAAAGTATGAAAATAATTAAACAAATGTGTCGGTTTTTATTAAAGAATAAGTTCAATGAAGAAGCTTGATTACGAGGATCCTAAATGGAACATTCTCCCTAACTCCATTGTTCTTGATTACTTTGATTTAGGCAATTCTCTAAATATAGTGAATTGAGATTTGAAAAGGTATTTTCAAATAGTAATTATAAGTCAATTATTAATTAACAAGAATTAACATGAATAGATTTAAACAATTAGACACTAGTTCAATACTTTATATTCAATAAAAACATTAAATGACGAAAGAATTAATCATAACCATTCATAGATAGGTTGAATCAAACCACTTTGACATTCCTATATTTGGGAGGTTATGACGTATTGCTAAATGTTAATCATGATTTATGATTATAAATTATTTAATTAGCAAATTAATGAAAAATTAAAAAGAGTTTTAATTTTTCTAATTCTAATTATGAATTAGAATTTATAATTATTTCTAACATATTAAGAACCTAATAGGTCATACATAAATGAGCAATTAAAATGAGAAATTTTAATTTAAATTAAGTCAGAATTAATTGTAAAGTTTGAGAAAATTTAGGAATCAAATATGAGATATTTATTTGGTTTTATTATAATTAAGTTATAGTTACAATTATAATTATATTAGACTTTAATTATAATTAGATATAAGAAACAAACTCTAATGTCTTATTCTATAAATAGGAAAAAGGTATAAGAAAGCTAGCACTCCTGCCATTTCTTCTCAAATAACTGAATTCCTTTTATCTGCTATGTTGATACTGTTAGAGATTTGACACATAGACAACTTGTGATTGGTAATTTAAGAAGAAAAATTTTCAAGAATTTGAAAAAGATATATTCAATCTCTTATTTATGATTCATATTTTTAAGTTATTCAATTAATGAGATTTGATCGGAAAATTCAAAATTTTTATTTTTTATGTCTGTGACCCGATCAAGGTTAATTTTTTAACAATGATATCTTATTATTCTAAGAAATTACGACTGATCATTAAACTTGAATAAATTCAAGCATAGTAAGTTCTAAAAGGATCTTATATAGATTTAGTTATTGAATTAATTATTTATTCTTAGTATTATTGTGCTTTAGTTTTCTAAATTGCTATTTCAGTTTAATCCATTATACTTTTTGATTAGTCATTCACTTATTTAGATTAGATAATTAAATATAGCCATCTTTAGTAGTCACAGTTTCTATAAGTTCAATACACAACAAACTTAGACTATACTCTAGAAAATGATAAATAAACTTGCTTATCTGATTTTTTAAGTATTGTTCTATATGTTTCATTTTACATTTCATATTCATATACATTACTTCAGAAATCATAAAAGAGATAAATATAAATAATGGTTTTGTTTTTATGGCTATTGTTAAGGTGCCATAGGTAATCTAGACAGTGTCATTATTGGATGTCATCTATTGCAAGTAGTTGGTGGTGGTTGCAAATGAGGAGGATGAAGGTAGAAGAGGATACTAGTGGTGATGACAACTAGGTAAAAAGGTTGGTTATGGTTTTACAATTGTGGTTAGGGCTTATAAAAGGAAGAAGCAATTTGTTTGGTTATCAGGGTAAGGTATCCTAATGCCAAAATATTAGTTGTAAAAGGAATAAGAAACTTATTTGGTTACAAATATTTCTTAGAAAATTAACTTAATTACTTGATACACCACTTACTTGTCAAATATCTGTCATATATTAAATAATTATGCTAATTTGCATGCTATAGTAACACCATTAATTACGATGTTAAAAACAAGTTACTATTATTATAAATCTAAGGTTTGAACATTTTATTACTACTTTTGGTAGTTTTAGCTAGTATTGTAAAATTGGGTAAATTCATATTTTTATTATAAATAAAAAATGATCCATATCTAGTAAATTTCTAATGTAGCAAAAAGCTCATTCAAAGTAAAAGGCGTAAACACCAATGAACAAGACTCCCCGCTTTGCCAAGGTCAGGGAGGGTTATCAATTGTAGGCAGTCTTCTTTTTATATTTTTACAAAAAGATTGTTTCCATGACTCAAACCTGTGACCTTTTGGTCACAAAAAAGTAAATTATTTGATTAATTCATAATAATTCCTATTCAAAAATTTCAAAGGAGGGCAAAATTAACAATATAGAAATACGATTAATCTTGTCATTAGGCCAATAAACTCTAATAGCATTAATTTAGTTTCCCTCTATCCTTGATGTAGCCAAGATCAGGTTCCTTTGTAACTAAAGTGTAATTATAGCTATGCTAAAGCCTTATATTCCCCTTTAGGTTTTTTCCATTGATTCAATTCAATTTTTAAAAAAATCCTACTTTAAATTTAATGGTATAAACATCCAATTTATATCATCCTTAGAGCAAACTCTCATTAAGTTATGTAGCTTTAAGAGAACATCCAAATCGAGAGATTTTGTTATCTTAGTCAATTGTTCTTATATGCATAATGAATCAATTTCATAATGCCAGTCCTTATTAGCTCTTGAAGAAAATGAACATATACATCTATATGTTTAATATGACTATGTATTACTAGACTTTTGACAACTTGATTCTAAAGCTACAATTAGAACAAATAATAATTATCTCACATTGATTTCGATCCATTTTTGACACCTTTTTCAACAATGTGACTTAACATAAACATTATAGATCAAGAAATAACTTTAGCTTATGTGGTTGATAAACTCACTTCTGTTTTTTTTTTATGACCAAGATATAACCTGTATAAAAAAATTAAATTAATATACTTTTTTTGTCTTCCAAATGTCCAACATAATCACTATCAATTTAAGCAATAAGTTTATCATCTCCTCCCTTCTTATAGAAAATTCCAACTTCAATTATTCCCTTTAAATATCAAACACCTTTTTTTCCAATTTTAAATGAAGCTCAATAGGATTCTCCATATACATATTAATAAGACTTACACAAACACAAATCTAGCTAAGTAACTAAGAAGTATGAGACTACACACATTTTATTTAAAATAAGCCTTGTCCACTTAACTCCCACTTCATATTTAATAAGCTTAAATTTAAGAACAATTAGATTATATACCAAATTACTTTGGCCCAATATAAACCTTTATAACACTTACAAATCATACTTCTTTTGATTGATAAAAATATTTTATGATCTTTGTGCAACTCTAATTCCACTCATATTACTATGACCAGTCATGTTAAACTTATGGTTTGTTAAATTTTTGAACATTATAAGCATTAATTCATCATTTCGAATCAAAAGAAGATCATAAACATATAAACTTATAATTAACATATTGCTTGTCTTGATGAACAAAGTATGCTCATAGTCATAATTCTTTAATCCTTCCTTTATGGAATAAGCTTCTTTTCAATTGTGCCAAGCATATGTTGCTTACTTAAGCATAAAAAGTTCCTTCTTCAACTTATAATTTTTTTTCTTCATTTCCTTTTTGGAGATAACTATAAGTTTGTTCTACAAAAACATTTTCATTTAATTCACTATATGAAAATATATGAAAATATAGTCTAACTAGAAGATAGACCATCCTTTTTTAATTGTAAATACCATAATTAAGTGAACTTTCTCTATTCGCACCATATAAGGAAATACCTATATGTAATCTATATCTTATACTACTCAGCATATCCCTTTATTAGAAGCATAGCCTTATACTTATTTAATTCTCCACTTTCATTAAATTTAGTCTCATAAATCCACTTTATTTAAACCTTTTTCCTCCTTTAAGTAATTTGATTAATGCCTAAGTTTCATCTTTTCTATTGCTTCAATTTTAATGTCCATGGTTCTCATCCATTTCTCACTCTTCACAACATCTTTATAGTCAGTAGATGCAAATGTGAACAAATAATTTATATCTTCTTTATAAATTCCTTCTCAGGTTTCATAATCTTCCATTCAAACTGAAATGAGAAGAACCATCTTTAATCAAAGAATTACCAGAAAAAATCTCTTATGATTCTTTAGTATCGAGATCAAATTCTATCATTTCTTAAATTGCTTCCTTCTCATTATCACCATATTCCATATCACCAAAGATAGCAGCTTCATACTTCTCATGCTACTCTTAATTTTTTTTCTTCTTCGAATGCTACATCCTTATTGATTATTATCCTCAGTGAAATTGGATGATAAAGTTTATAAGTCTTTGATCGCTCATTAATTTTAGGTAGGAAACACTACAAACTCTTATCGTCCAGCTTGGTTCTTATATTTTCAAGCACATTGGTATAAGAAACATAACCAAAAGCTCTGAAATAATCAACTGAAGAATTGGCTCTACTTATTTTGGGATCCTATTTTTTACTGTTAGTTTTAGACTTTTTTTCAAAATATACACTACCAAGTTAACTGCTTCTAGGGATGAAGAAAAAGCCTAAGCTTAACCTGACCCAACCTAGCTTAGTACAAGCTCAATGGACTCAACAAAAATTGATCGAGTTTCATCAAGTATAGATTCAAGATTGGACTTGAGGCTCATAACCCAACCCGACTTAACGTATGATCATAAAATGATGTTTGAGTCTCTTATAATCATAAAATGATGTCATCAATGACATATGTGATCAGGGTTATTAGAGTCCTTTATTTTATATACCACACCTTACTTTCTTTAGTCTCCTCCTCTATCTTCTTAGTCTCCATGCATCTATCTCTCCCCCTGCTCGCTGATGCCTGCCGCCTTATCTATCACTACTTATACATCCTAGTATCTCTCTTTTCTTGGAAGCAAGATTGTATGTATTGTCTCTAGGATTATTGTTTATATTCTCTTTGAGATTCTTGGAACAAGTTCCTACACTTATTTGGTATTTTTGGAAGCTTTATTTTGTAGTGTCTTTAAAGGCCTTATTCTTTGGAAATAATTCATTTGGTTTGATTACCTTAGGGTCTTTTCACCATTTAGAGTTACATAATCTTTAACTTTAGTCTGAATATGAATTGAAAACTTTCTTCTCTTCACTTATGATTTATGGTTAAAAAGATTGTTATATCTATACAGCGAAAGGTTAATATACCTCCATTGAAATCCTTCTCTTATTTGTGTTTTTAGGGAAAATAATTAAGCTTTCAAGATTGGGTTAGCCTGGGCCTAGGAAAATTTTATTAGGCCAAGTTCAAGCCATATATGATCATGCCTGAATTAGTCTATTGTCATCCTTAACTAATTTAGCATAAAGTTTGGGAATTTTTTTTTAGAAAGCATATTATAAACTAAGCACATAATGGTTCAATTTTGTGTTCCTTGACTCTATTACGTTTTAGTTTGTATGCATCTGCTGGTTATCTTCATATACCATTTACATTACATAAACTTCTAATTTCTTTCCTTAATCTATGTGTAAGTCTTTAAGAAGCAAATTTATTTCTTTTTCAACATAAATCTTGAAACTTTAAAAACATTGAAGGTTTTAATTTTTTATTAAGAAATAAATCGGTATTTTTTTTAACTATAATCAGGCCCGACCCTGGGAAAGGGAAGGAAGAGCACCTACCCAGGGCCCACTCTCATGAAGAACAAAATAAGGTCTACTCTTGATCTTCATAAAGGACAAAAGAGGGCCCACTCTGGACCCTCATAAAGAGTAAAATGAGGCAAAATAGTGTTCAGTTTTCTTAACACTCATAAAGAGCAAAATGAGGCAAATCCTACAAATTTTCTTTTTTTTCTTTACATATTTTTTAATTTAATTTTTTTTAGTTGTTCTCTTAATTTTAATGTTAAGAATTAATGGAATCTAATATTAGATTCTTCAATTGTCCCACAATAAGGAGCCTAATTAAGGTAGCCTTTTTAATAGTAAAAATATGCTTTTAAAGTATACGTATTTATATGCTGTCGATTTATTACGACATTTTTGTAACTTTCTAAGTCCTATAAAACGTTAGTAATAGCCCTAACTATAGTTATCCATGAAAATAATCATATACCTCTTTTTCCATTAGAGATACGATCTAATTTAAGGAGACTTAATCAATGGCAAGTCATCCACCATCTTTTGTTGTTTAATAGTATGTATGCCTTTGAAAGCTCAGATGCTTATATCTATAATGCCAAAATTACATCACATATAATTATGTTAAAATAAGTGGATGCTAAACTTTTCTCATCATGAAACACCTCACCCTTTCTATGCTGAAACTACCTGTCTAACCCTTTTTCTCATAGCTTCTCAATGCTCATCAAATTATCATAAACAAAACTCATGCGATGATCTGTATGTTTCCATTTACTTTCACCCTTACCATACCCTTTCCTCTTGACGATGATGCTCAAGTCGTTGTCTAGCTAGCTTCATTGAATATTTGAACTTATCATCAAAATCCGAAAGTATCCCTTCTTACTACACATACGATTGTTAAAACTATTAAGATCTTGAATCTCCAGATTAGGTCAGAGTGTCATACAGTAGAATGTACGTCATTTTCAGTAGGTCCATCTCACTTATTATGCGCTCATTACGTATTCTCTATTAGCTGGTCTTTTCTGTCATATGCCCACATTCTCATTCTAATCCTACCTCGCGTGGCCCCAACCCAACTAATTGCATTCTATAATAGGAGCATATATTGCCGACACGGGTAGCTCAACTGATCTTCAAGGAAGTTATTGCGCGTAAGGATTTAAGTTCGAGTTTCGGCAGCAATAGTGCAAGAGTTTCTTTTAATGTAACGGCTCCTTGTAAGTATCAAAAATGAGGCCCCTTTTTTAAAAAATTAAGTGAGATTAAACTATAATTTATTCCTTTATTATTCTGTCAAGCCGGAGTGTGAGAGTGCCTGAGGTGAGTAATTACACCTTATGTTGAGTGCAAGCAACCAATACAGTGAATACGTTTACAAGACCAAAACACTGACCGTGCGAGATACCGGAAATACAAATTATAATAAATATATATTAATGAAGTATTGTTTTTAAAATATTATTTTTTCAATTATAATATATTATTAATTATTAAAGACAGCGAAGAGTAATGATTATTGTTATAATAACATATTAAGCGCATGGTTACTTACTAATCACTGCATTACTCTCCGAAAGGTCCAAACACGGCCACCGAGTGTTTGGGACTCGAACACACTGGAGAGAGTGAAAGCGAGAGATCAGAAATCTCTCGACCTTTCCTTTCTCTTCTCTCCTCTCGTTCTCTATAATGGCCGATGAACCTTCTCTAACTCGCTGGTCTTTTCAGGTACTCTCTCTCTCTCTCTCTCTCTCTCTCGTTTAAGAAAAGTGGGGAAGCGTTTGGAAAAGTTTTATCTACTTGTCTTTCTGGTTTTTGGACTGATAGTTGATACTTGAAGGACATGGATATCGGTTGAATGTAGGTTAGATTATCTGCCACTGACTTTGGATCTTCGATCTGAAGGCATGTCAGAAGAATTGAGTCAGTTGAGTTGGAACATTGTAGTTTGAGTTACTGATGTGTGCTTTTAGGATTTTAAACTGTTCTATGATGTTAAGTTTGGAAGAAAGAAGGGGGCTGAGTCGCAAAACGGCGTAACCGCTGTTGATAACTCGCACTCCGATGGTAGTTCTTCTTCTTCTGCAAGTTCCGTATCCAGCGGAAATGGTCATGTTAAAGATAGTTCGGAATTGGCTATCTATGAACAGTACAGAAATCAGGTGATTTTTTTTATTAATTTTGTCTTTACACTGATTTATTACATTTTCTGTGGTTTGCATGTGGTGTTAAATTGAATCTTTGTGTTGTTTTCGGTTTTCAGGGGGGAAGCTATGTACACACAAACGGAACTCTGTCCAATGGAGTTAGCGATAGGCCGTATGTTCATTGATTCCTTGACCCAGAAATAATTGGATTTCTTTCAGTTCATTTACTATATTGACTATCAAGTATGAGTTTATCTAAAATCAGCACTGGTTGATAAACTAAAGTGAACTTCAATTTCGATTGACAATTGTGGTCTATCTTGGGATGATTTTTGACCTGTGAATGAGGTAGAACAGTTCTTGAAATTACAGAAAGTCTTCCATATGCTTTTTCTGAGCTCCTTGTATCCTTATTTCAGACAGAAGTCTTTGCTCCCTGCTTTTGATTCTGCTGAAACACGTGCATTGGCAGAGGGTTTATGCAGGTATTTTTACTACATTGATTTCATGCATAACAAGGAATATCTCTTCTTCACCAATTAGATTATGGCATTTTAATTGTTTACTTATGTATCTCAATGACTTTAAAGTTACTAATACGAATTGATAAATCTTATACAGGGATATCATTCGTGGGAGTCCAGATGTTAAGTGGGAAAGCATAAAGGGACTAGAAAATGCCAAACGCTTACTGAAAGAAGCAGTGGTCATGCCAATTAAATATCCCAAGTAAGTCTTTTGTGTGCTACCTCATTGTTAGGGATCGTTGGTTATGCTAAAGATAAGACGTGTTATTAGTTGATGAACAATATGTATTCACATTTCAACTGAAGTTCAGGCTGTTGGCCACTATGCACATATATGCCTCTTCTCACTTCACCTTCTCGCATTATATGAAGTGCTCTATGTGCTCCAAGAAATGAGTTTCTGAACTTTCTAGTGCTAGACCATTGTTCTAAGGAAGCTTTTGGACATTCACTAAAAGTTTTTCTCCCCTAGCCTTCCTTCAACAGAACATCTTTGGAGGTATCAACTAATTTAAGATCTTAAAGACAAGAGAGATTGGAGGTTTGATGTTTCATGTTTCATGTTCTTGACATCTCTCAGGTAGCTTTGGCAGTGTTGTCGATATTCCGTTGTATTTGACTAATGTGCTAGCATGCTAGATAGTGTCATTATACTTAAGTATAATCTTGCATGAATGCTTAAGAAATTTCTTTTGATGTAGATTTGGGATCTTCTTATTAAAATTGGTCCAAATTTTCCTTTCTTCCAGGTACTTTACTGGTCTTCTATCACCTTGGAAAGGCATTCTTTTGTTTGGTCCTCCTGGGACAGGAAAGGTTTGTGCAATTGGCATTAATCTATGTTTGAACGAGTTTATTTTTCTTACTGCTTTTCTTTGATGTGACTTTTCTAATCACATGAAAACAAACAAGTGATTCATAATGATGATTGGCGGCTGTGGGATACCAATAGAATAAAATCAAATTAATTCTAAAATTTGATGGATTGGAATATCTGCTGCTGATAGTAACAAAAAAACAGAGCTTCTGGCAGTATACAATCATTACCCAACTCCAATCATGGATGTTAATTAGGTATATCCTTTGATAGAATTGCAATTTTCCTTCAAAATATAACCAAAAACATCAGTCTTAAGATTCAATTTTATTCTTATTTTATATTTTATTTCTTCTGTTTCTTTGTTGACGTGTTAAGGGGTAGTGGAACTGGTTTACTGATAATGTTCATCAGGTGACCAAGCACAGTTATAATTAAAAGACTGATTGCTTGATACATCTTTCCCTGACTAGAAGTTGGCCTTTTTATGCCTGAACTTGCCTCCTGTTTCTGGTTCTGCTAAATTGTTCAGAGACGCAATTTATTCAGTAATAAAAGATCTAGGGAAAAGGAAATTACGTGATCTTTTTCTGTGATCAAATAGAAAACGAACTGTTAGATGTCTAGAGAATGTGGAAAAGGCATCTCAATAACCATATTCTGTATTTTTTGTAAACGTATTAACAGAAACGGTGTTGCACTGCCTCTAAATTTTTTCAACTTTATCTAGATTGTTGCTCTCACTGTGGAATATTTTGTTTTGGACACATGTTATGTTACATGTCTGAGATGTAGTGATTCATATTGGATACCCTTGCTATATCTGTAGTTGGCTTTCTTTCCTGTGGTTACTTGATAGTATAGTTCTGAATTAATAGAAAGTAACTTGATTTCATGCTATGTGTGCTGAGTCTTTTCTTTAATGTTTCAGACAATGCTTGCGAAAGCTGTTGCTACGGAATGCAAAACAACATTTTTCAATATATCGGCATCTTCTGTAGTTAGCAAGTGGCGAGGTATATTTTGGAGTGGCAACACTTTAGCTGATGCTATGTGAGCTTGTTTCTACACTTGGCTTTATGTACAATGCAAAGGGCGTATGAACAATTGTTGCTGATATATAAGTATGACAAACTTTTACCATGTGAACATAATACTCCATCAACGTGCATTCACTTGATTTTGATCTTATAGTCAACCATGTTAGCTTTTTTACTCTCTTTACTCTTCACATGAAATTACGCTCAAGTGATTTGTAGCACTCACTAATTCTTTTATATGTTGTTCTTTTTTCTGAAGTTCCTAATTTATGGGCTTTGTAAGATACGCCAGTGGCATCTTCATTATCTATTCATTATCTATCTTTGGAATATACTTGAATAAATATATAATCAATCAGATGTCATTTAAGATTTGTGTTTATGGTGTCAATAGGAAATAAAGTAAGTCTTAGATATCAATTGGAGACTTTTGTAGTGTATGTGTTCGGATTAGTCACAACGTATGTATAAGGGATCATAGTTTCAAGTCTATTTCATTATTACAGGTGATTCAGAGAAGTTAGTAAAGGTGTTGTTTGAGCTTGCCAGGCACCATGCACCTTCAACTATATTTTTGGATGAAATTGATGCAATCATTAGTCAACGTGGAGAAGCTAGAAGTGAGCATGAAGCAAGTAGGCGTTTAAAGACTGAGCTACTTATACAGGTGATATTTGTTCTATTAAAATGCATTTAATTAAATGTAGTTCTTGTTAGTTAGATGACAACATTGGATCACACATGCCCTCATTTTCAAATCCTGAACCATGAGACCTTGGTAGGATGACAATAGAATCATACATGATTTTCTACTGCACATCCAGAAAACTGATCGCTTGAATTACATTGCAGATGGATGGTTTGATGCGGACAGATGAGCTTGTATTTGTTTTGGCTGCAACAAACCTCCCTTGGGAATTGGATGCTGCAATGCTCCGGCGGCTTGAGAAACGAGTATCCTTTTTGCTATTACCATATAGTGATGAATTCTAGTAGCAAAGTTAACAATTCTTCCTCTCTTTTTCTGGTTGATAAACTAATCATGTATAAGTGGTAGTACGGTTGTTTATATATTCTTTACAGTTTGCTACTTTTATCTTTGGTCAGTTCTTTTTAGGCAGTCTATTGCACTGCTAATGCCATCCGCAGGGGCGACACGTTATGCATATTTAACCTTATTAGGAGGGTAAGAATTTAAGTCTTATGTTGAATCTGCCCAACTGTTGGGCTTGTTATGATCTATATTGGAAATTGTGGCAACATTACAACTGGGTTTTGGGGCTTCCACAATTTACTTGTTTTTTTATCTCATTGTTGTGAAGCTACTGTATGCTTTATTTCATCTGAAAAGTTGTATCACGTTTATATCCATTTTGGCAACAGTACATTTTTGTGGCAACACTAATACAATTCTTGCTGCTTGCACAATTTTACTTGTTTTTTTGTCTCATTGTTGTGAAGCTACTGTGTGCTTTATTTCATCTGGAAAGTTACTATAGCGTTTAGATCCATTGTTTAGTTGGCATAATGTTCTTCTTTGACTACTCAATTAGATCCTTGTACCTCTTCCGGAACCAGAAGCAAGAAGATCAATGTTTGAGGAGCTCTTGCCATCACCACCTGGTGAAGAGGAGCTTCCATATGATGTGCTAGTGGATAGAACAGAAGGCTATTCAGGTTCAGATATTCGGTTGCTGTGCAAAGAGGCTGCCATGCAGCCTCTAAGGCGCATAATGACTCTTCTTGAAGATAAACAGGAGATAGTTCCTGACAATGGTGAGTGAATTCCAACTTACATGAATCATTGTAGAATTTTGATGACTTGCCTAGTTGAAATGGAGAAAGCACGTTTTTAGTGTTAATCTTTCAACATGAAACCCAATTTTTGGTTGTAATTTGCACATACATATACATATAGATATAGATAGAATGGAAGTGCCAACTTCACCATTTGCATTTTCTAACATCTTCCTTGCATAAAAGGAATCTTTACACTCATATGCTTGCTCTCTGTTCTGCTATCAATCTTTAATAGTAATGAATAACTGGAGGTGACACTCTGTGTGTGCTTGCAGAACTGCCAAAAGTTGGGCCCATTACGACTGTAGATATAGACATTGCATTAAGAAATACTAGGCCATCTGCGCATCTCCATGCTCACCGCTATGACAAGTTCAACGCTGATTATGGAAGTCAAGTACTGCAATGAAGGCATTCAACAGATGGCTTCGGGGTTTGCAACATGCATCATGTTCAGTAATATTTTGTACTATTTTCTGTTATAATATTATTTAAGCATGGTTTTCTTCATTTTTTTTAATTATTTATCTCCCTTCTTGTAGCTTCAATTGAACTTTAGAGACCACCATAAAGGACCCTGTAATTTGTCTGGGAGTGGTAACTTGTTCAGGACATGGTTCTGTTTCAAACGCTATTGCTATTTATTTTACAATCGATTCCACACCAACTTCGGAATACACTCAAAACTAGTAAAGCCAGAAACTCTCCTTTAAACATCCATTATGGCACTCAGTTGCTGCATCGTTGGAAATTCTGCAGTGTGATATTAGTGGAAACCATCTTCGTCTAAGGGTTTGGTATTTACGAAAGGACGAGGTCTGCAGATGTCTCGGTTGGATATCTTAATGGAGATGGAAAAATAAAGTTTTAGCAATAAGTTCAACTAAATTCCCCACGATCAAACATTGTGATGATGTTTTTTCCCCATTCCGGTTTGGCATGGCTTCACTTGAAGTTATGGATGTTAATGGGCCGGGCCGGGCTCGGGCCGCCCTCGACCCGGCTCGGCCCGGCCTCAAAATCGGCAAGCCGCGGGCTCAAAATTGATCAACTCAAGCCGAGCCTGTTAACTTCAAGTAGGGATGTCAATTCCGACCCGGCCTGCGGTTTGCCCGTGGCCCGGCAGGTCAAGGGCGGGCCGGGCCAAACCCGGCACGTCTATTTTTTTAATATTAAAAAATACAAACCGCGGCCCGGGCCTTGGCCCGCACGAGCGGACCATGGTCGGCCCGCGGCCCGCGGCC
>JANQAP020000059.1:361264-371502 GCA_026874005.2 Erythroxylum coriaceum
GAACTCCATGTCCACTTTAGAACAGCTATGACAATGACACTAAACCAAAATGTAGTTTGTGCCCAACCTGATACACATTCAACTCGTGAGGAAGCCTGACATCCATGGGTGGATAAGTGGGCCAGTAACTGTAGAAACCATTTAAAAATAAACAAACTTTAGCAGGGTTATACACCAAGTATCTTCCAGTCAAGTATGAATATTGGATCTCAACCCACCCTGTTGTCAAGACATGGACGCTCATCTCAATTCCAGAAGGCAGCTTAGTCCTTGCCTGAGATGACTGCTTGAAAGATTCATTTATTTCCTTCGACAGTTCAATATCCTGAAAATAGCCACCACAAACGATAATCATGCCATAATTTCAATACTTGAAGTCAGAGCAAGTCCTAAAGGTAGTTTTTTGTGAATGAATATGCCGTAAGAAACAGAATGAGGAAAAAGGTAGAACACAGTAATTAGAACTTAAGCTCAATTTAATAAGGAAGAAACTCAAAGTAGTGCTGATCTCTCACAACTGAGATTTAGAAACAACAAAATGGAAAACTTCTTTAAATGCAAACGTTGAGATGGCGGTGCTTACATCTTAGGAATTTCTGGTTATATAGCATCAAGTGTTTCTTCTTATCTAATATATTGTATAAAGTATGGTGCATACGAGATAAGATTTAATAGATATTGCAGCAAAAGTATTCACCAGTTAAAGAACTTCCTTTTCATATAGTCAAATTCATTTCCACTAAAAAGCCTCTAAAATGTGTTTTTTTCAGTTAATCATATTTGTATCTTAATTTTAGTGAGAGCTACTAGGCAAGGGCATCACAGCCTTGACAGAGAACGTATAAGACACACCAACATTTTGTTTTTTGGGCCTATTCCCAGCTTGTAAGTCTTCAACAAAGTATGTGCATTACCATGCAGAGGAATGAACTAGAATCTCGTATAACAAAACTCAGTGCCAAACAGAACAATAAAAACTTTTTAACTGAAGCATCCATAAAAGCATCACACCTTAAACATTCCCTCAAGCTTATTAGTAAACTGACTGCCACACTCAGTCTTCAGCTGCAATAGGAAACACAATCCTATTAATATGATTGGTAGAAGAGGATTTTGCAAGCTAGCGATTCAGAATAATTCCAGGACTTAACCTTCGATATCATGGATTTCTCTGCATCAATAGATGCACTTTTTCCCAACAACAATCGTTTTGCAAGATCTTTCTTATAGAACGCTTCAAACACATCCTTGCCCTGTGTAAAGGCGAAAGAAAGAAGCAGAAAGTTCAGCATCATGCAAGGAAACCAAGGACAACTGAAAGAAAATCAAAGATTTTATGCACTGCATTTGTTTACAGAAAATATATCACCTGAATAAACCTGAACAAAACCAAAACTCTGTCAAGTGTACCCTCCAACTCCTCTTCTGAAGTGCCCTTGTTTCCAGCACGAAGTTTCTCATCCAAAAACTTGGCAATAAGCTCAGCAGGCCGGTTCTATTAAAGGAAGAAAACAATTTGATTCTTAGTTAATGATTACGTAATCAACCACACAGTTGCTTATCTGAAACTTAACCACTGATGAATAACAATAATAAGTGGAAATCATTATTCAATCTGACTAACCATGGAAAAATAAGGGCTGCAATAAGAGCTCAACCAATAATAGTATAGTAAGGAAAATAGGAACTTCAAGGGAATCAACTATCCCAATGCAATCATAGAGAAAATTTAGCATGAATCATCATAAATGAAACTCTAGCTTCTATCTTTACGAGATTGGGAGACGAGAAAGGCAATTGATCAAATTTCTCAGCACGGATGCCATGGTGAAAACCTTTTACCCAGCACAATAACAATGTCCATAAGGACTTTCAAGAAAATATAATATCGAACAACAATGACCAAAGAGATTGTACGTACCTTTTCGTACAAACAACACTTAATCTTTGATACATGACACTCGATATGTTGTTTTTTCAATTACCATTTACATTGCAATATTTACGGTACAAATGGATTCATATTCTCACCATACAAGCAATATCTCAAAAAGGATGATAAAAGAATATGTTGCACTAACCTGACGAAGATTAATCAGATACTCAAATGAATCCTTTATGGTATTGCCAAATGCTTCATTCTTAGAGAAGCTTTCTTCCCATATTTTATCCAAAGAAGCCTTAAATTCTAACAGAGAAGACACCATATCCTTATCTTTCTCTTCATCCATGACAATACCCTGTCCAGTTTTCCGTATGTACAAACTAAGGGTCTGTCTTAATGATTCAAGGGAATTCACTCTTAAGAAGAGCAAGTACATCCTTTGCAGGTCGTCAATTCGATGTCCATCCATCAGAATTGTGAATCCCTGAATTGAAGAGATGAAAGGGTTTTCTTTGCTGAAAAATTTTGCACTAGATAGATATAGAATAAGTAAACAATAAAAAACATTCATACCTTATCTAGAATGGCTGGTATATGACGGTCAAGAAGCTGCCGTTCTGCAGTTGCTATCAGTGGTTTTCTAGTGTTTGTATCGAGGTAGATTAAGCATCTTTCATGCTCTTCATGCAACCTTATCTGCAAAATGAACTTTCTCAAGGTAACTATCGCGTAACAAGGTGCTAATATATCAATAAACATTTAAACACAAAAATAAATAGATATTAAATCTACTTACAATCATTTTGCAAAAGATCAATAAAGAGTAAAACACACCTCTACATGCTTCAAATAATCTGGAACATCTGATTGTTGCATGTATTTCATGCCTTCAGCAGCATAAAATTCAGATGTGCATTCAAGGAATGCCGTTTCAAAGCTTTCTGAATAAATTCCTAGAGAAGTAAACATCTTCAATAGATGGTTTAGAAGAGTTCTATCCACTGTTTCACCTAATCTGCAACATAAGAGCAAACTTTCTAAACTCCACGATGCAAATCAACCACAAGTTTTAAATCCAGTACCCAAAGCCATTAAATCTTCAATCGTCAAATACAGGTTCAGATCAAACAACTCAAATGCTTTCCAAAGAACATGAAATGATATGTATTATCCCCCTTAACTTGTCTCCAACATAAATATTTAATCAAGACCTACATACCCTTTGGAACATTACCAAAAGCTGACCATCCACACATCCTCACTCTAATTAAATAATGATCAACATATGATATACCCAAGATAGAGATTGCTTTGTAACCACTTCTTTTTTATCTTTTTTGTTTTAAAAGCACCAAGGTGATATCCTTCTCAATTTAAGATATGGAAATAATATTCTATATGATCAAAGACAACATATAGATTATTTGGAACAGAGAGCCCAAACACATTAACCTCTCAACAAGGAATATTTTCTGGAACAAATAAAGGGTATCAAACAAGAATTGGAGAGGTCAACTTCTAATTATCCCTTAAATTAATATGATTTGGAGTTAAAAGTTAAAATACAACTAGAAGTACTCTCCATCCAGGTCATCTTCCAAGGTAGGAGAACTAGAAATGTTAAGCTAATAGTTGTTTCATATGTAAAACTGCTTTAAGAACTTCGTTTTGCAGACCAGCAGATATACTGGTATGTATATGTGCTTGTGTGTCCAGGTGTTTCTGTGCGACTGTAAACATGAGTGTAGCTGTAGGTGTATACATGCTGGTTTTTTATTGTCAACGATAAGAAAATAAACCATCAACAAACTCCAATTAGTTTTAACCTTTACATTTCTACAGAACATATGCCGCTAGAGACTTTTCTTGTTATCCAGCATAGTGAGAAGATAGAAGTACCTTTCCCTCTCAATCATCCGCAAAAGGCCTGTCACAGTTTTATGCTCAACTTCTGGAGACAGAGAAAGATGTTTTCGGAAAAGTTGCAAACCCATGTCCCACAAGGAACGGACATTTTGGGTTTGTTTCACATAAGTCCTATCTAGATACAAAGCTATACCACGGATCATTAACATCTGGTCACAGAAATCCTGCCAGCATCTCTCAACCAAGGATAAGAAAACCACCAAATCAGGGCTTTGACCAACTAAAGATTGTAAAGCCGAAGATATATGTGCTTCACACTCTTTTTCAATCCTCAGATAAAGATTTCCTCCCATTTTGTGTAGGCAAAGATCATTGACAGCCTGAGCCGAAGTTATATCAATTCCACGAACCAGTGAAGTAACTCACAGAAGCAAACAGCTAGTCTACCAAGAATGAAGGAGAATAGAGTAAAACATACCTGATAAAGTTTCTCCAAGTCACAAGAATCTGGTTGTTTCAAGAATATAGCTTTGATAGCTGACTGCAACTTTGCCCATGTATTCACCTCAAAATTTGTAGGAAGTGTTGGTTTATCTTCATACAACAATAAAATAAGAAAACATTAAACTAGAATTTATGATATACCCAGCAAACATGGACTTGAGCGATTGCTCAAAATATAAATTTCACACCAGGTTTTGCATCATCCTCAGTTCATGCATATAAATAAAGGATACAGGGTTCACAACAATAATTGAAGTTCATAATGTGCATTGCTTGCGAAAATTGAACAAATATTCTCTTGTCAGCTAAGAAATACAAATTCATTAGATTACATACAGCATACACTCGTAATTATTGCAAAACATTTCACAATGCAATGAAGAAATGAGGACAACAGGTGACGAGGTTACTAGGAAGAGAACAATAACAAAGACTTGACCAAATAACTAAATTGTTTGGTGGGACTTTGATATATGATTTTGTGTAGGATCTAGTCACATAACAACCCACAGGTAAATCCTCTTTTCTTTACTAAAGTTCTTCCTTTTTCTAGAACCTATGGTTATTGTTTAGAAAACTCGTCCTTCACAAGCTTTCTATCAACAATTTTTATGAAAAATTATGGTTGCTTTCTTATTCATCGTAATGCCCTTTAAATAAGCTCAATACATAGAGTTTTTGTACGTAACATAAAACATAAAGCTACTAAATTATTCTCTTACTAAAAATAGACATATAAAAATAATACACTTCCTAAATTACTACCTAAATAAGACAACCATTAAAATTACTTCTTAATCAAGTTGATCTTGTTGTATATTTTCTTTCCTAGAATGCATTTTACATACCATTACTCCCCGCATAGAAAGAACTTGTCCTCAAGCTTGAAATCAAGTAACTCTAGATATCCTGGCCCTCCATCCCTCTTCTTCTGAATTAGCAAGATCCACCCAAAATAACCTTTTAGACTTCAGTCCTCTAAAGAAGGACTTGTTCACAATTGAAACAAAGTCCCTTCAACCTTTGTTCCTCCATCTCAACCTTTTTCAATTTCATAAAAAGAACGTGCAAAAGCATTTCACCCACTAAAAGCAACCCCTCAACTCTCATTTGCACACCCTTTTCCTCCTATAGAATTTCCTAACACAGAACTCGAGTTGTTCCAAGGAACCTTGCAACTCCCTCTTGTGGCAACTGAAACACTTCTCAACGTTCTTTCATGTGCGTGAGCTAGGTTCATGGCAAACCCCAAGCAGTTCAGTTGTTATAGCTCCACTTCCAACCGAAGCCCTTCCATGATCCTAACAACAAACAACCCAACTTGTTGCCTTGTTGTAAGCTCTGTTAGAACTCCCTCCAGTACTCCTCCACAATCCCAAACTATTTCAAATTTGCTATTTCACCCAATGGGTTTAGACTCATGGGAGGTCTAAACAATAAGTGACATTATTCCTTGAAGGTTTCCCAATACATACTCGTTTCCCCTTGCTCCACCTTAAAAAATCACAGTTGCGCCTCTTCGTTAAGATGGAACGCTGCCAGCCCCACTTTCTCCTCTACCAAGTTACATTGGTTCTCGAAGAATTGATCTACCTAGTGAATCCAAACAAGAGGTCATCAGAACAATCATAAGTGGGGAATTCCAATTTAGAATACTTGGTAACGGTGCCCAAACTAGCTAGCTCCATGCTTCTATCCACCCTCCTCTCTATGCAGGTGCGGTTGCTATTTCGAACCTCCCCCTGCTGGTCTTGTTCGCAAATAACCTACAAGAGCTCCTCAAATTGAGCATTCTAGCTTTCTTCTATCTTTGCCAATCGTTGCTCCACTTGTTTCCTGAACACATCTACTTTAGTTGATAGATCACACAATTCGTCCATCACCCTAGGCTCTTATACCAAATTGATATGTGTTTCTCTGTAGGACCTAGTTACGAGATGATTTAAAGGGAAATCCTCGTTTCCCTTGCTAGAGTTCTTCCCCTTTATAGGCCCTATTTGCTAGAAAATTCGCCCTTGACAAGCTTTGTGCCCAACTATTTTTATGAAAAAAATATGGCTATTTTCTTATTCATCGTAACGCCCTTTAAATAGGCTCAATACATGGAGTTTTTAGGAAGTCAAATAGAACAGGAAGTTCTCATACTAAAAATAGACTTATTAAAATAATAGACCTCTTAAATAAAATAATCACTAAAATTACTTGCTAATCTAGTTGATTTTTTGTATATTTTCTTTCCTAGGAATGCATCTTACATATCAGAATTCTCTCAAATATCTGTTCCTTTGAAAAGCTCTTATCGTTGTTGAATGAAAGATCAACCATCGGTTACACTAACTTCATTAGGAGTTATTTTATGAGCAAATTACCATAAACATACACATCATGACGTGGAATAAGAACTATTTACAGAGATGACAGAAAATTAACCATAATGGTAAAAAATAAATGGGGAATAGAATATTGCAAGCTTATGAATTACATCATAACATTAACACTTTCTAATTAGCAAAGAAGCGAGCATAGCAGAGGAGCCTAAGCAATCATCCAAATTGCATAGCAGTTGACCAAAACCCTTGATTAGCTACAGTTTCAACCACTTGAACTTAAAACAAGGTTAACCCAACACGAGTATGCAAAGAATGCATAAATGAGAAACAGAAACTTTATAAGAACTTGCCAATAGTAAGCTCCCAATAAATGGAATTTCGGATCAATTTAAAACAACTTATCACTGAAAAGAAACCACTTAAATAATGCAATAAGCAACAGATCCAAATTTCAACAAATTTCTCAATTCACATACTCGATATCTTCTCAAAAAACAAAATCCATCAGAAGAGAAAAACCCTAGACTAATTAAATCTCTAAAAGGACAAAACCCAAACGGAAAATGCCAAATTAGAGTCAGATTTTCGACGAAAACAATAAGATTGCACCTTTAACGAGCTTAATAACAAGTTTCTTTGCGGGCTGAGGAGGAGTGGCCTTTTTGCGAGACAAGTTAGCGGCGGTATGAGACGCGCTGTCGTTGTCGAGCTTTGAATCGTCGTCCAGAGCCATAGGGTCCAATGCTACATTGGACCCAGCAAAGTGGTGGTTGAGTCCGTTTTTGTTGTCGTGAGGCGAGCAGCTGGAGATGCCCTGCGACTTGGCCTTCTTCATCGGGTGCAACGTGTCGTCTAGGGCAGCGGAGGTAGAGGCGGAGGCAGAGGCGGAAACGGAGCTGGCGGTGGCAGTGCGTTTGGTAGGGAGAGACATCAACGAAGAGTTCGATCTTTACCTGGTTATCGTATTATTAACAAATATTATTTTATTATTTCTCCAAAAAACAAATATTATTTTATTTATTTATTTATTACGCAAAAGAGTTCATTTTAGCACGTTATTGTCTTATATGCTTTTTTGTAATTTTTCATCTTTATTTTTTGTTTTGTATTAATTGTTGTAAGATAAATTTAAGAGTTGATTCTGTTTTTTTTTACTTTCAGTTTTCGTTTTTAATTTTTTATACTTTTTTAAATAAAAATAAAAATCTATTTAGTTATTAATGTTAACATAATTATATTTTTATAACTGATAATAATTACATATTAGATAAAACTTAAAAATAAATTATTTTTAATTAAATAAATTTCTTTAATCTCTTATATTAACAAATTAATAATAAAAATATATTATTTTAATAAAGTAAATAATTTAAAAATTAAAATTTTATTTATAAATTAATATTTATAAATTATTAAAATTTAATTACATATAATGTAATTATAAAATTAAATTATTCATAATTTTTTTGATAATTAATTTTATTTTATTAAATATATAATCTTGAATTAAATTATTCATAATTTTTATTAATAATTAAATAATATATATTTAAATAATAGTAAATCATATTAAAAATAATTAAATAATATATATTTCTTTGTATTTTACAAAAAAAACTATTTTTCTGACTCGAATTCATAACCTTTTGGCTACAAAGGAATAATCCGGATCTAATGTTGTAAGACCCTAACTATTTTTCTCTGTTTCCTTGTACCAATTTTCAGTTCATTCTTTTATTAATCAAACTTTCTATTTCAATTTTATTAATCCCTTTAAATTAAAAAATTTTTATGTTTATTAATTGAAAATTTGATGTAATGTTCAAATTATAATCACACATTATTTTTAATATATATAACTTAAATTCCATTAATTCAACTGAGACTATTAATACAATCATTATCATCAACACCCAATTGAAGTCCCGCTAAGGCGTGAGATCTGGGGAGAATATTAATACAATAATCTTAATATAATAGTAAATTTAAGAACTAATTAAAAATTTTAATGATTAGAAGTCTAAAATATCAAATTTCATTAAATTAAAAATATCTAAGGTTGAATGAAGGTATATATATTTATACATGGAGGGTTATACCTAAATGAATATGATCTATAGTTGAATATTTTAGTTATTAAAATAAATAGCAAAATGATGTGGGTTGGTTATTTTAACCGTATTAAATTCACATTAATTTGTTTTCTAGCATTATACTTGGTATTTTGAGTGAATTTTAGCTTGTGAATTTATCATATAAATCCCGGCCTTGGGCAGGGGCGAACTCAGCCTTTGTCCAGGGCCCCTTGATTTGCTTTGTTCTTCCGAACCTGTAGACTCCTTATAGGAACTAGCTGTTTTCTTGCACATAGAGGTAAAGTTAAGGGGCTCACATTTTCTCTTTCGCTCCGAGCTTACAAAATTTCAGGACCGGCCCTGCATATAATCTCTTACTTTCTATTAGATTTTAAGATCCATTGATTCTCATTCAAACTATAATTAGGAACAAAAACATAGGTACTTAAACTCGTGCTTGATGCCAAATGATACTTAAACTCGTGGTCGATGCCAAATGATCCTCCATGTCCTTTAGCTTCCTTTTCATATCTAACAAAAGTCGTAAATCAAACTAAGTTGCATTAACAGTTGCCACAAGTGGAAACATATCTTTATCTATCAACATAATTTAATTAGCTTCTGCAAACAATAGAATTCCCTTGTTGATCCAATCTTGAATAAACATTATTGAATCCCAACATGAATTCGTAGGAAGACTCCTACGAATTATGGTACTTATAGTAGTCAGTCCCTCGAATCTTCTCCTTTGTAGGAATCTTATATTCTACCGGCACAGTAATAAACTTCTTATGCAACAAGAAATCAAAATTTTCCTCTGTTTTGAATATATCAAAAGTGTATTACATCTAAGTAGTTGGTGCTTGTACTTTCCTTTTGGCTTTGAGTGATTTTCATTCTAGAGCAGAGCAAAAACAAGTTCCAGAGATCTTAAGCTTAGCCAATACCAAATTATATGGACTTGTTTTCATAAAATAAGTACCAATTGGACTCTTTTTCCAATGTCCTTCTTCCCTAAGAAACTCTTCATAATCATACACTTTTGCTGTTAACTCATGAAAATTATGAAATTCCATACCTTAAAACCTTTTCAAAGTTTAATATCGACACCCTTTTGATCCAACTTTACATACTTGGACTTCAGGAATGCAATTCAGCATCAAATCCTCGTTCTCTTAAACCTAACGATAAACATGAATGCATTCTCACCATTTTTTGAATAACTTTAGATAGTTCGGTTATACTGACTTCATGTTTAATTTGGAAAACTAAATATGAAAGGTTCTTTCCATTTTTGCCTAAGAAAGGACATAATTTCTAGGAAATAAAGCATACCAACAAAAGTTGCATCTGTCAAAATATTTGAAAACAACCTAAGTTTGAAATTGTTAAAATTTTTATAATTAGCCAATTCATCACATTAAGTGTCTGTTTGGTTGAGCTTATATCAGTAGAGCTTTTGTCAACAGAGCTTTTGTCAGTAGAGCTTTTGTGAATAGAACTTTTCTGAGAAGAGCTTTTTTAAAAAGTCAGTTGACTGTTTGGCTGTCAATTAAAAAAATAGCTTTTTAAAAAGAG
>JANQAP020000059.1:394279-410548 GCA_026874005.2 Erythroxylum coriaceum
TAAGTCATTTTACACTTAAACAGCTAACACTAAACAGCTAATTTTACCAAACATCTCTAACAAACAGCTAATACAATCCGCTAGTCAAATCAGCTGATATAATCAGCTATTAACTAACAGCTGATGCAATCAGCCGATTGCCAAACAAGGCCATGATGTTCATATTATATTTTATTAAATCTTATCTACATATTTATATAGATCTCACATAAATATATGAATGAGATTTAATAGAACAATGTTAAAACAGAATAAAATATGAAGTTAAAATATAACCAAGTTAGGTGTAAATTTCTACAAAAACCATCAAAAAAACAAGCAAAATACTCTCAAATTTATGTTGAAATTATATTTTAATTAGTACTTTTGACAATTCTTCTCAGATTTATGTTTAAAATATATTTTAATTAGTACTTTTGACAATTCTTCTCAAATTTATGTTAAAAATATATTTTAATTAGTACTTTTGACAATTGTTACCTATGTCCACTCTCTAAGATACTTCCTAGAATTCAACTAAGGCTGTTACTTCAACAAAGTCAAGAAGAATATTCTTACAAACGATCATGTTAAAAACACTGTAAAAAACTCTTTAAAATATGTTTATAAAATACTCAGATTGTTTTTTTATCAAGCCCAATAAAAAAACCACATATTTATAGCCTCTGAAATTTCATGTAGTCTTCAGAGCCAAAAATTAGACTTTACAATGGCTAGTTGTAGTACATTCGTCGGCCAATGTATAGGTATGGTAAAATTTCGTCCGAATCAATAACTTGATCATGTTTGATCCACAAAAAATTATATACGGGTTTTAATTTTTTTGACTAAATTTAAACTGTGTTGATCGATTTTTGCCCGAATTAAAATCAAATATGGATCCGGGTTGACCTAATCGGACAAAATATCTAAAATTTTAAAACTGGTCAACACCTAACATTTAAAACCGATTAAAATTGTCCGATCCGAATTTAAAAAAGGCAAAAAATCATTATTTCAAAATTTGACAAAGAAAAAAATTTACGTAATTTTGAATTTTGATTTGAAGTGCACTTTTTTCTTTTTTACCTTTTTTTGTGACAAGAGATGGGAAGAAGATGGTGTAATTTAATAATCCTTTGCTATTAGTTAAAATCGGACAAATCAGTTCTGAGCCAGGTTGGATGTTTTCCAATCTGGTTCAATTTTAGGTCAGCTTGGTAAAAAAAATTGATTTCAAACCAGTTTAAGGTCATGAAATTTTTACCTTTAGCCGAATTATTCGAAACCGGTTTAATTTAAAACCGATTTTTTGCCAACCCTACCAATATGTATTTATTATAAAAAGATTTACGGGTTAGAATATTGGTCGACCAATGTGAACTTGTTTAAGAAAAGCAATATGTTGGGACATTGTTTAGACCAACATAGATGTATTATATTCTTTTATAACTTTAACATGTGTTAGTTGACCACTGACCTATATTAGTTGACCAATATGCTTAAAATCTTGTTTTCAACATCTTTAAATAATCAAACTTGTTTTTCTTAATGAAAAATTGATCTAAATACTTCTTAAACTATACTTTAAATAGTATTTTAAAGATAAAAAAGATTTTCTTTGGTATCAAACTTATAAAAATCATATGAATAATTTAATAACATTACTAACCTCATGAAAATTAAATTAGTTTATAATCTAAATAAAAAATTAAAAAAGGAATAAAATTTCACATATTCATATTTTATTAATTAAGCACAAGTTAAGCAAATAATTAACATTATTAAGGAAACTCATACCAATATCAAATCGCCGGCGAGTTTAAGCTACAATAGTAACAATAACAATACCTAATATGAATATCGCTGATACGCGAAATTTGGAAAGATCTATATTATATACAATCTTATCCCTAACTGATAAAGAGGTATTTTCAATATTCAAATCGGTCCGAAAATGAATCCCGAGAATCGAAACATGTTCTGCCCTCTTGGAAAACTTACAACACTCTAATTTCTACATTACTAAACAGGATGCGTAAAAAGATAAAAATAAGTAAAAGATTGAACAAAAATAACTTAACAGCAGTGTTAATGGACTAAAAGTCACTATTTTAAAATAAAATATAATTAATTTAAGTATAAAAACTTTATTTGGTAGGGCACTGAAAACTTGTATTATTGCCTTGTTTGTAACATCACTTGACATTTCGGGTACGAGGAGAACGAGCGACGAGCCGGTGACTGTCAAACACGAGGGCAAAGGCCCAAGCCAACGAAAAGTAATTCTATGAATAGTACGTTTCGGAGTTGGAGAATCTAACAAAAGCCGAAAGGGTGTCTCTGCGTTGTATCGCACGTGTATAGAATCACCAACCATATGACCTCACACCCGTTCCAGCTTGCCTGCGTCTTTGACTCAAAACAATGTAATTTGGTCCTCCTAGACTGCCTCTGGTCAAATAATTCAACTATCCGTTTTTAGTTACTTGCCTGCAAAACTTCTTCCACCAAGCCTTCTCCATTTGCCCATTATAAAGCCGCACACAATCCTCCCCTCATAACAACACTCCAAAATATCCTTCAAACAGGCCAGAGTAGACCGAGAATCCATATCAAAGCAAGGTATATATTTATTTCCTACCAAGAACCCCAGAAGATATATAGATCATACAACTTTCTATTCCGAGGAAGACTCAGTGAGGAAACGGCGAGAAAAGTGTAGTCAATTTGCCATAAAGCGATTCCCAAATGGCCCATGACGAGATAAAGGTGGTGCTTGTTGACACTCAGTACGTCGTAGCTGATCCCAAGAGCTTCAAGTCCGTGGTTCAGAGTCTCACCGGCAAAGATTCATGTGTTTCCTGGATAGAGGAGAGCTCGTTTGTGGGGGAAAAGAGGAAAAGACCTGTTGGTGGTGGCAATAATAACAGAAGAGTTGGGATTCCAGGTAGTGGAATTGAAGGTAGTCCTGGCAATGCCGATTTGAAGTTCACAAAAGGGTTGTCGTTTAAGGATTTGGATGGAATGATGTTAGAGCTGCCTCCGATGGAGGAATGGTACAAGTTGTTGGCTGACAATAACCTAGTTTAGAAGTTTTGTAAGAATGTAACATTCGTGTATCTATTCTCTTGTATCTGCGGATTTAACTCTTCTTTTTCTTTTTCATTTCATCTTTGTCTCTTTCTCTGTTAATTCTCCATTTAGCAAGTCTTTGAGATGAATGAATTTAAAATTTTCCACTATCTTAAGGGAAACACTGAGCAGACAAGTCTGCTTACATGGTGAAAACAACATACAACTTCTAAAAGCCATAGTAGATGCAAATAAAGTTATTTACTGACTACCAAAAAGAACAAAACTTAAACAACAATCAGAAAGTTGAGGAAAACCAACTATTCTGTGTACTTTACAGCAAGCAAGATATCCGTGATCAAACTAGTTGGATTGACTAAACTCCTATTAATTAACAAGCTCTCCAAACATGGTAATTCATAACAAATCAAAGCAAACGAAGAACTTTGGAGTTTGCAGCTTCTCCACAATTGCTTCTTGGCCAGTTGAGAATTTCCAATCCCATTCTCGACAGTTGTTTGAATGTTAACATTTGGATAATAAACTAGACCACACAAATTAGTGACAAAAGGGAATTTAGACTCTCATCTACCAGGGCAAAGCTGACAGAAAGAATCACCAAATATGTAAGCAATCTCTTTTCATTGTTTTTTGATGGGATACAATAGAACTATGTTTTGGCAGTTAGAAATTTCACCAATCTAGTCTTTAGTTTTTGCCTCAAATTGATTCCCAGGCAGACTTACCAGAACAAGAGAACCTGTAGTCGATGGAAGCTAGAGGACATAGTTAATCAGGAGTTCCTGGTATAGGAAAGAGAACTCCATAGCAGCAGCTTGACGGGAAACAATTTCTTTAGATCTGGAAGCCCACAAAATCCAATCACTTCTCCCGATCATCTCATCAGCTTTAAACTGGATTTTCCTCCTAAGCTCATACTGCACTGTTGAAGAAAAAAACTGCACAAAACCCCCATATAGAGGTTGCCAATTTAATAAGTTATTGAGATCAATAATCTTCACTATAGGCCATTAATACTTAATTATGAGCCACTTGTATGCTAAATTATCAAGCTTTTCTTAAGGTGTCTCATAACTTTGATGATGGAGGGCTTGTAGGAATCATGTAAAAGAAAATAATCTTTAACTTCATTTGTAAGGATGCGTGCTAAGAGGATCCCATACCTGGCTAGTCGATTGATTATCACTAGTCGATTGAACGGTGAAAGAGTACACGTATCAACCATCCAGTGAACATTCTAGCCGTAATAAGTTGGTGGTCCTGCTTAAGTGAAACGAGTGGTAATCTTAGTTTTTCGAATTGTTCATGGGGACTCTCATTTAATCTGTATACTGTACATGGGACGTTAACACCTGGAGGAGACGCTTACAAAGCGACATCCTTGTCGCAGCAAGATAAGGTAAAAGAACGCTTTGATCTTCTATATAAAGGCTGTTTATATATATATCTTATTATTAATTTGACATTATTTGATAATTAATCTTTCAAGATAATGTTAATTAGTTTCAAATTCTAATCAAAATGGATATCTGATTGGTTGTCGGTAGTATTCATTTTGTTACCGTGTAACGAGGTTAAAGAAGGATGATGAATAGGTCTTGGTCGTTGGTTCACAATGTGGTAAGAAGAGGATAACGTGGCTTACGTAGGAACCATACGAGACCTTGTAAATACATTACAAGTTGGTTGGATGAGGAGGAAAGCTGGATGAAGAGAGTTCCGAAATAAGAGGGAAAGGTGAAATTAATTAAGGAGAAAGAAGAAGGAGGGTATAGGGTAAGGCAGCTAGCTAGAGAATCATCAAAGTCAAGAACCCACCTAATTCCATAGACATATTTCACGACGAAGGACTACTCTTGGACGAAGTTCGTTTCAATGTGCTCCTACACACGTATCTTTCGTATTGCATCCCTGTATCTTTTCTTGACAGTATGAACTATAATAATCGTAGGATAACCAAAGACAGAGGGAGCGTAGTAAACCATGGGCTTTCGTTTTCAGGAATAGGGAAGAGTACTTCCATCGTAGTTACGTAAAGCCTATAGTTGGTATTTCGAGCAAAGTGGCGTCCTGTCAGGACTGCCAGCGTCCGCGGGAATCCGGAGTCGGGACCATTAAACCTGAAAATGAAATCAAGTAAAACAGAAAACTTCTTCAGGGCCACCCACAGCCATACGAACTGAAAAGGGCATATTTTTTCTCTACATCGGAAAGGATAAACAGGAATCTAAATCTTATCTTTCTGTCCCATGTGATTTTTAAGTCTGAATTCTTTATGATATGAAATCTATAAGCTTGCTCCAAGGTTGAAAAGAGTTTAAAATGACTGTTTGTCACCAATGATCATCTTGACTAGTAAAAACTTTGATTTGTTGTTGTTTTAACTTATAAACCTTCCATTTGAATTATACAAAATTAACAAAAGAAAGATGAGCTCATTAGGCTTGGTTTAGGAGAGCGGTGGCGGTTGACAATCTGCTGAAATGATAAGTACTTATTCTCAATAAGTACTTATTTGTTTGGGATTGCTGTTTTGGTAACTGCTGAAACGTGAAAATAAATGTTTGGTAAGTACAGTTGCGATTGTTGAAAAGAGATAAAATAACTAAAAAGTCCATTGATTTAATAAACTATTAATTGTTGTATAAATAATTAAAAAATATATTATTAGTCACATAAATTTAAATTATAAATAATAAAACATTAAAGTAAAATAAGAAAATATAAATAAAATAAATTTAGTAAATAAAATATTTCAAAAAAATATATTATTAGTCATATTAATTAAGAATATAATGGAAAATAATACTTGTAGTGAAGGTTATTAATGAAAAGTAAAATTTCTACTGCAGAAGCAGTTTCTTACCGCAACCTTCTTTCTGCTTATTGATTTCTGCTTTGGCACCACAATTTTTTCCAACCTCCGATTGATTACCGCAGATCCAAACATATGAATGCGTTTGAAAACTGCGGTAAATAAGTATTTATCTTTACTGCACCGCTGATCCAAACGCAACCATAGAGTAGTTTTTAAATGGCATTGATTAGGGCTAACTTGGACTCCAATTTGCACCCAAGGGTATCACCCTAAAATAACAACTTTAAAAGTTGATTAATACTATTTTTTATAGAATTATAAAATACTTAACCTTTCATATCATATTTGATACACTCAATTTCTATATAGTATGTGACAATCTTCTATTATATGGGACCATTGATATCCTTAACAAGGTTAGATTTATAACCTTCCATCTTTTTATAATATGGAACTAGTTCATTCCAATATCTTCAAAACCACCTATTGATCATAGCTCTATCACTAATACCATTTTCTACCTTCACATCTTTGGATGTTACAATTCCACCAACTTTTACTTGTTTTGACTCTTATGAGATCTCCTCGAACTCTTTTCTCTTAATTATTTTTGTTCAAGTGTTTCTTTATTTTTATTATGATTTGTTTTAGTTATAAATTTATGGTCAAAGTGTTATGCTTTAGAAGCTTGATTAATTAAATTATTGAATTTCTATATTCGTTAGGATTTAATTAAATTATTAAATTATTGAAACTAGTAGTATATGCCAATTAATGTTTTCTAGGTTAGTTAATTTATTATATACACATATTAAATAATTTATTGAATGTCAAATTATTATTTTCATGCTTAAATTGATTGAAATTAAGTTATAATTTCAAAAACTCCATGTAGAAGTTATGGTCGATTTAAGACTTTGTTAAATTGACGAGTTCAAGAGACCCAATTAATATGTTTACTGAGTATAAAATTGCATGATTGTTGCCATATAACTACTAATATGCATACAAAGTGTATTTTCAAGTATCAAGAAAATAACATCCATAACTTAGATGTTGTCTGTGGTTGCATATTATGCTGTGAAGCCTGTATATATATATATATAAATTTATATATACTTTAGTATGATATTTATTTAATTGGCATATACTAACCTACATTATGTATTTTTTAAGAATTATAGCCTGTAATAAAAATATAAGAATGTAGACATATTATTTTAGCATTCGATGTAAGAAGATTTTTTAATTAATATAGAGACAACAATATTATTTCTGTTATTTTTATTGAATTATGTGAGTTGGCATGTTATAAGTTTCATTGCTTGAGTGATTAGGTCTTATCATTTATTGGCGGTCTACCATGAATCTAATCAAATTGGCTTAGATTCGAGACATGACATTTATGACCTAATTATTAGAGTATTTCATATTGACTAAGCATAAAATGTTAAAGGATTTATAAATGGTAAAAGCCAACTATTCAAATAACTAGTTTTAATCATTTTGATAATAGTTAATCCAAGCGCAATTCTAATATGGTATCAGAGTCGATGATTTGATCCGATTATCATTATGTTTATTTCAAGTGACAACTGAATGTTCAGTCTCAGTTGCATTTGAGGTGGATGAAATTTGTTATGATATTATTTATAATAGTTTAAGTGTAGATGGACACAACAAATACAATTTTTTTGATTAATTATTTTAATATTGATTCAATCCTTATATTTATATTGTAGCATAAAATGCACCCAAAAAAAACCAAAAATGAAGCAACTGTTGGACTCCCTTTCGAAAATTATGAGATTGTTTTTAGCTATCATAATTCATAACATTCCATGAAGCTTATAAAGCCATCTCCACTCCAAGAAGACACCAAAATCTAACATCAAAATGGTGTAATGAATAGTAATACACTAAATTTGGTGTGTTACTATTCATGCATCAAAAGTTGTAAAAAGACAACTTTGTCTATTTTCTTTTTAATATATTCCTTTTACGTACTTCTCACAATTTGATTTATTTATATAATTTACTAAGTAATTAAATTTAAAATATATATTACTTTACGCAAAATATATCATTACAAAGATCTTATTGAGACATTTAAAATGACACTAATATTGAATATAATATTAAATTTATTTTTAATTCTTATTTATAAGAGTTATAAATTCATTAATAAAATATGTTAAGAATAAAAAGTAAATTTGAAATAAAAGATACGATACTGGATATTATTTAGCTGATAGTATTTATCCAAAAATGGTCTACCTTGGTACAAACCATTCATGATCCTCGATGCGCAAAAAAGAAGTTATTCTCGAAGATGCAAGAAGCATGTAGGAAGGATGTCGAGCGTGCATTTGAAATTCTCCAGTCACGATTTGCAATTATCAGGGGACCGACACATTTTTGGAAAAAAACCATATTACATGATATTATGCCAGCATGCATTATAATGCATAATATGATCATTGAGGACGAACGTGATACTCAAGTGGCCATACAAGATTGGAGCGAAATGTCAGCCCCTGAAATTAATATTAATAGAGACGATACAATTATATTTCAAGAATTCCTTGCTAGATATAAGCAAATTAAAGATAAAGAAACTTATTATGAACTTCGTAATGTACTGATTGAACATTTGTGGGAACGATATGGTAATTCAGAAGATTAGATATCAAATGTGCAATAAAAATATTATATTTGTGTATGTTGTTAATTTGTTGTTACAATAATATTAATTATATTTGTTAAATAATATTAATTTAATATAAAGTATATATTAATTAATTAAGAAAAATGATTTTATTTTAATTTTAAAAATAAATCATTGTATAAATATAAATTAATTTAGTTAATAACTAAATTATTGTGGTATATTCTTTGAAAACAATTTGGTGTAAAAATTTGATGTAGAGTAATTGAAGTAACACTAAATTTGGTATAAAAAGATTCTTAGAATATCCTCTTTTATATTAAATTTGGTGTAAAATTTTAGTGGAATGGTTAGAGATGGCCTAAGAAATTACAACCAAACTAAAGTCTACAAATGCTTATAAGAATGCACTAACTTTCTGTTTTAGTGCATTCTCTTCCCATAAACTAAACCATGTATATATCCTTTTCTTTCCATGCATGCTGCATATGCCTCCTCTTTACCACCCCAACATGTCTTTTAACAAAAGCCTTGTACTTTACTAACCATCTTTACATGTTCTCTGTGCTCCTTTAGATAAGAAAGGAACGATAAAACAATGACCATGCACCAAACCAAATACATATTGGTTGGCTTTTACAAGCTGAAAGATAAGCTCTCTTTTTTATGTTGATCTCCCTTTTACATGGATTAATTTGTTTTATAGCATATAAAATAACATAAAGAATGGAATTTGTTTTAATTTGACAGGAGATTGCATGAAATTAACTATTTTTATGATTTTATCCAACCCTAAACAAAAAAAAAAAAAAGAGAGAGGAGAAAATGAGGTATTGCAAGAAAACGAAGTATTCGCTAAGATGGATGACGTATGAGTTGTGGTACTTTGGAAGGTCGTCCTTTAACAATCATGTCATCAGTGTTTCTTTTAGTTTTCCTTTTCTTCTTTTTATCTCTTTCACCAGCCATCCTCACATGAATGTCCAAAGCGATGCAACCTGTCTCCTCTTTACATCTTAATTACAGGATTGAGTACAAAGAGCAAAGTTGCAGACAGACAGGTCTGCCACCGCTGTAGCACCCTCTCCATTCATTTAGAGAAACCATATCTAGATTTATCAAACAGCATTACAAGAAAATAATAAAAAGCTCTCAATTCACAAGGTACGGAAAATTCTTAAGACTGCTTGAACCCATGACCTTAGTTTGAGATTCCATCTAAATCAATTACGTTAAAGGAGGTAAACTAATAACATGACGATCATAAAGATTATTAAGTTAATGGTCATATAATCCAATCTTTATATACTGTTCTCCCTAATCTACGTAACCTTTTTCTTGATAGCGAATCTGCTTTGAATTTCTGCATGTGGGGTATTACAAATGTCAATTCACTTGATCATACGTTCTTCAACTTAACAAAAGGCGCCGTAGTTATACATATTTAACTCGTGCAAGGTGGTTTATACATCATCCTGAAGGAAGGAAGATGAGATCAAGAGGGAAAAAGAAAGGAAGAGTAGCAGTGATCTTAATCAAGATAAGAACACTTACGTCTCAATGTATCATCAAATGAATTTCCCACGCATACCATGTCTTATCCACTCACCAAACCCTTTAACTTTTTAACTAGACTAGAGGCTTTCTTTCGGCGATGCTATGTGTAAGTAATCTTTGAATTTTCCTTATCTATGTGTGGAATACGAAAATGTTTACTCAACCAATTTGTTTCTCTCACAAAAGTACTAATCTTTTCTTCTTAGTCAAAACTTCTCCAATTTAGAAAAGCATGTGTACATACTTAATAGAGATATTTTGTCCTCACTGAGAATATAGTTTTGAAAACAGTCTCTCTATCAGTTAAAGGTAAAGTTGTGTATTATTGAACCTTCTTATATCTTAAGTTTCAGTGAAATTTTTACTGAATTGTTGTTATTGATATTGAGAATACGGTTCAACATTCATTGATACAAAGTGTCAAGAACCTTCTTTCTAAAAGACTTAAATATTTAATGGAAGGTTCTGTTTCCCAATGTAAGTGAAGGTTAAGTTAAACCAGTTAGATAAGAGGTTTAAGGTTTAAAAAGTTTTAACTGATATTATATCATTAGAGAACCGACTAAAAATTGAATAAAATTAAAGAATTTTAAATATGATTGAAAATGATTATCCTTATTCTTAAAAAATTTAAAGTTTAATTTAAAAAAGAGATTATTAAATGAAAAGTAATTGATTTATTTTAGTTTATAAGAACTTATTAATTAATAAAAATTGATTGATTAATTAATAAATTGATAAATCTTTAACAAAAAATTATTAAAATAAATCGAATAAAAAAATTAAACATTTTTTTTTATATTTTAAATTGGTCAACATATTTAGTGCATAAGGCTCCTTGCAAAGCAGATGTTTCTTTGTATTTTATAAGAGGCTGTTTCTGTGACTTGAATTTGTCACGTTATAATTACAAAAGAGGAATTTTACTAGTTGCTTCAAAGTTGACCCACTCAATATGATATTGTATCCTTGAAAACTTAACGTAAAGGGTTTGATGCAAAAAAGGAAAAATTATTAAATTTAACTTTAATGAGTTTAATTTGGGATTAAGCAGGCTTGTTAGTCCAAGCCAGCTTGGAATCAGAGCAATTGAGAAAAAGATAGCATAGGGTCCAAGTTCCATAAAGGGTCAGCTTCATCGTCAGCCATATTGTCCCTTTGCGTAAAAAAAGCAAAGTACTGGTATTCAACGTCTGCTGTCTAAAAGTGTACGTTAAAGAATGTCCTCTCTTGATACAGATAATTGTTTGCAGATTCCTACTTCTTAGAAAATTTTTGTTCGCATCGTCACTCCCCACCTCTAATTTTGGGATCATCCAATTGCTTCCCCTGAATATTTAACCAGCAAGTGGGATTTCCCTTTGCTTTTGCATGAAGAAAGTGGCTGGGGGCATTGTAGTCATATTGAAATGGAGGAGTTGGACTCAGGTTGGAAAGAGACAATATCTAGTCCGAAAGAAAAGCTAACATGTTAGAAGAAAATGGTAAGACCCACTCACCAAAGAACTATGTTGTTTAAAACCAGTTAAGAGGTAAGAGCCAAATACAGCATTGGCAAGGAAAGGAAGCTGAAAGTTACTACCAAACTCTCTATAATATCATACAAGCAAAGAAAAGAATTGATTGTTTTAATTCCCTCTCCAAACTTCATCCCTACCTCTAATTTCTATATTTATTGTCTCCCCATCACAATTTGGAATTCTTCACACTCTGAATCTCAACAGATCAATTCATGGTACCGCACTCAGCTTTTTGCAAAATTGAGATGATTCGTATGCTCCTTTTGTTAACTCTGATTTTCTCAGGTACCATTCATTTTTCTTAATCGTCTTTCGTACTTGATCATATCCACTTGCATGAGCATGTTAGTTTTCATGTTTTTGGTTTTTCATTTATGTCCCAATTTCGAAATTTAATGTCTAATTATGAACGGGTTGCAGAATATAATGGTGTTTTACAGGGAGTAACATCTCTTGGTATCAACTATGGTCAAGTTGCTAACGATTTACCGTCACCAGAGAAGGTTCTTGATCTATTAAGCTCCCTGAAGCTCAACAAAGCGAGAATTTATGACACTAATCCTCAGGTTTTGACAGCATTTGCCAACTCCACCATTGAGCTAATTGTGACTGTAGAAAACCAAATGCTACCTGTTTTGATGGACCCTCAACAAGCATTTCAATGGGTTAGCACCCACATTAAACCATACTTTCCGGCGACAAGGATCACCGGAATTGCAGTAGGCAACGAGATCTTCACCGATGATGATACTTCTTTACTAGGATATCTTATCCCTGCCATACTTAGCATTCATAGTGCATTAGTTCAATTAGGCCTGGATAGTTCAATTCAAGTCTCAACACCTAATTCCCTAGCAGTTTTGGAACAATCATACCCTCCTTCGGCTGGTAGTTTCAAAAGTGAGGTTTCAGCGGTTATGTACCAATTCTTACAGTTTTTGTCTAGCACCAAGGCACCATTCTGGATCAATGCATATCCATATTTTGCTTATAAGGACGACCCTAATAGGATTCCCCTGGACTATGTACTTTTCAACCCTAATTCAGGCATGGTTGACCCGTTCACCAAGTTACACTACGACAACATGCTCTATGCTCAAGTAGATTCTGTCATTTTTGCTATGGCGAGATTAGGTTTCAACGGAATAGAAGTAAGGGTTTCGGAGACAGGTTGGCCGTCGAAAGGTGACGCAAATGAAATTGGTGCAACTATTGAGAATGCAGCAGCTTACAACAGAAACCTGTTGAGAAGGCAGTTTGAGAACGAAGGGACGCCTCTAAGACCTAATATGAGGTTAGAAGTTTATCTTTTCGCTTTGTTCAATGAGGATTTGAAGCCGGGACCAACTTCAGAGAGAAACTACGGTATCTACCGACCTGATTGTACCATGACCTACAATGTGGGCCTCACAGCTCTATCCGGTTCTTCGTCCACATCTTCCTCTTCCATTTCCCTTACTTCTTCGGCCAGTACCACCAAGGTAAAGCCATAGGTTTCTTTTCTTACCTTAATCTTCCACTTTACTTTCGGATGGCTAAATATTATATGTTCATACACTCCAAAGTTGTACAGCAAAAGTTGTATACATTCAACAATTTGTATAGTACAATTATCATTGGTTGTAAATTATCATTGAGATCGTAATTAAATACATTTTGTGATTGTTCTACTGTATATGTTATGATTAATGGAGCAATAACTCTAATTTTTTTTCTCTTGGCCTTTTTTCATCCTTAAATGGCATTTATTGTGGAACAGGCTGCAAAGATGGAATACCAATGCTTGGTGTACTCGATGTTTGTGTTTTTGCTGACCCACCAAGTTTTAATCAGAAGAGCGTATTAAGTTATGCAACAAGTTCATGTAAATACTAGGGCTAAGAGCAATAATGCATAAGTTCCACAATGTGCTCAGCCACAAATGACTTTGGAGAACACTCCACAAAAACTGCCCAAACAATTCATGAACCATGCACGGCTTCTCAATCAGGATTTCTTGAACGTTACATCTCATTGTTTTGTTACAGAGACACAACATTTCTTTCACTGTTATTATTCCCAATGATGTAGGAAACTTGCTTCTCTTTTAATTTGTTGTTCATTTTCTTTTCTATATTAATTGTTGTGGTAGCGCAAAATGTTATGTACAAATTAGTATTATTGTTGCTCGTAAGGAGTAGGGACAACGAACTTCTCAATCTCACGTCATTGGTTTAAAAGAAAGGTACTTTTGTCCACTTTTGGACGTGGAATCCATAATTGATCTCAGATTTCTGAAGTCTGCTTTTCTTCTGTCGCACTACATACCCTGAAATATATGTATATTAAAGAGGAAATGAATATTTATCTATGAACGAGATAATGAAGGGCAAAGTATTAAAGGATAGGGTATTCTTGTGGTTACATTTTTTTCTATCCTGAACCAGAGGGCACTTGGCCTGCTCAGCTTTATTCTCTTAGGAGATACGAATATAATATATACATGATCGTCAGCATAGGGTCATTTGAGTATACTTTTTATCGCAAAGGAGGTTTTGGGGATTGTATTCCACTTTCACTTTCTCTGTAGAGAAATGGGGTAGACAATGTAAAATCAGGTTAGTTGAACCTACGTGGATGATCTCTATATTTCACATCAGCCAACGTGGTGCACATGCAGCCCAACAGTACTTCATATGAACGACCCTACACCCATGACGATTTTGTTTTGTCGATGGCTATTGTCAAAATCAAGTAATCCGTGGACAAGGGTCCCGTTTTGGGAGGGTCATCAATGTAGTTAGCTATTGTATAATTCTTAAAAAAGAAGGAAATTATAAGGGCAAGCTTTTGCCCATTTGAATTGGGAAATAGTTCCATTGTAGAATGGATTGTTCTATGTGGAAATGATTTGCTTGACCTTTTAGTGTGCATAAACTAAGAAAATTTCTTTAACAAGTATGAGGCAAGATGTTGAAGGAATCAATTAATCGGTATCTTGTCTTGTTTGTCTTTTTGCTTTTGACACGTTATATTATTAGTGGATGAAGGTGAGGTCCCATGAACACGTATGTAGAGCAAGCATGTGGTCTTGCCTATTGAAAGTTGATTATAACAAGTCATGTGGTCTTGTTGCCTACGTTCCTTTCATCTATTCTTAATTTTAGACTTGTCTAAGTTAGAAATATCGTTTTCAATTTCACTTTACATTATATCACACGTATAATTGCCTCAATCATGACGTGTACCATGTTGCTGATTCATCTTCGATCTTAGTACAAAGAATTCTTACATACACTCACGCAAATACTATTACTCTAAAAAGACTGTCGTCTGAAGAGTTAAAAGTCCTAACATTTAGATTGTCAAACAGTGACAATCATGTAATCCCTGTGAATATTATTAGCCCCAACAGAAAACAAACTAAAAAGGAAATTAGTAGTTTAAGTAAATGGCTGGTAGTGCACTCTTCAAGAAACTTGACCATTAAAGGCAAGCAGAGCGGCTTTCCATATTAATCTAGAGATGAAATTTTACCTTTATTGATTCTAAAGAAAGTCAGAGTAAGTACCTTGCATGTGGGGGTCGTTTTCTGTTGGAATTTCAGGTCTTGATATGGTAGTATAGCTATAGGTTGCTTAATTATCTTTTAACTTGCTTTAGGGGCCATGAATAGGCTTTCTTTTAAGGTCACCTTTAATTAATTTTGGCATAATTTTAGGAAGATTCTTTTATAAAGTGGTACGAAGGATGTTATTAGAATATACATTATACATTTAGATAATTGCAATGATATAAAAACTGTATCGGACAAGCCGATTCGATCGTATTAAGTGTAAACTAGACTGATTTTTATTTTGGTTTTTACTTTTGACCATTGTGAATGAAAACTGACGGGTTAAATAATAGACCAGTCAGTTTCCTCTTAAAAGTGAAGAATCAAATACTTCTTCTTCTTCTCTGATGCCTAAACCAGTAAACGTTTGGTCTCTTTGTATCTGTAAACGATTAGCTATCACTTACATTGGAGCACCAAAAAGACAACCAGAAATGCCAAATCACAAGGACTAGGCTCAAAAACCCTACATCAAAGCTCATATGCATTTATACCTCCATAACTAACACGACATCCAGTGAATTTTTACAAGCTCTAAGCTTCGACTCACTCCACTGCATATAGGTAAGACAGCCTCAACGGTGCCAAGATCTATTGACCGATTAATAATGCAGGATGCAACTATGGAAGACTCGGGAAATGGAGGGTGGAAATTGAAAGAGAGACGAGAAGGAGAGGAAATTAAACACTACTATTGAGGCAAAATGGTCAACTAAGAATAGCAACATTCTAGAGGAGGAGGGATATTATTTTCAAACAATCACAAATTCACAATTCATAATAGATAGCGATTTTAGGGGTTTGAGATTGGGAGAATATATATATATATATATATATATATATATATAAAGAGAGAGAGAGAGAGAGAGAGAGAGAGAGTATATGAGAGAACAAAGATGAGTTTTAGACTTTTAGTTTTCTAGTCTAGGAAAATTAATAAAACATGGAGGAATTTCGTTTTGTTTTCACCTTCTAGTTTTCACATACGAGCACTAAAAAGAGAAGTATACTATAAAGCAAAGTTACGAATACCGTA
>JANQAP020000059.1:421709-431803 GCA_026874005.2 Erythroxylum coriaceum
TGGAAAATAATACTTGTAGTGAAGGTTATTAATGGAAAGTAAAATTTTCACCGCAGAAGCAGTTTCTTACCGCAACCTTCTTTCTGCTTATTGATTTCTGCGGTGGCACTGCAATTTTCTCTAACCTCCGGTTGTTCACCGCAGATCCAAACATGTGACTGCGTTTGCAAACTGCGTTGAATAAGTACTTATTCCTACCTTACCGCAGATCCAAACGTAGTCTTAATGTGATTCAGACCGGACAAGTTGTCTTTTGACTCGATGATCTTTTACTATCACAACTTGTGAGCTCAAGTGGTTGAAGTCACTACTATAGTATCTTTGGTGTTGTTTATTCTCAACTAATGAAGCTTTATTGCGATAGTCAGGTGGCGTTGCAAATTGCTACAACTGTTTTTCATGAGTGCACATGCTAGCATGTAGAGATTGATTGTCATTTTCTATCTTGTGGGGAACTATCACCACAAGCTATGCGCCCACCTGTGCTCAACTCGTTGACTTTTTCATCCAACAGAATAAGGTGGACTATGATCGATGGAAAATTTTAACATTCCTGAATGCAAACAAAATTGGGATGAACCCTGGAGACTAGTATTAACTGGTATAATGCGCAGGACTATTCTGCAACATGCTTGCCTTTGCTACTGCTGGAATTTATATAATTTTTAAGTTTTAATGCCACAGTAATCTTTTCTTTTTCCAAGGCGACAATCTTTTCTCCGGTAATTCAGGCAGAAGATGAGGAAGTCAGAATTGTATTCTTAATGGAGATCTTGGACAAGAGTTTGGCATCTAAGTATCATATACGATCACAGCTCTTAAATTTATAGATCACATGAAAGTAGCAGGTAAATGGTTATTGTTCATTGGTTGCAGATGGAGGATGTTCATCAGGTATTGAACTGATGTTGCAGAGGCCTCGGTGCGTAAAACTTATTCAGTCAAATTTGACCTTCTATTGTAAACAACAATGCCGATAAGCAAGCCAACCAGAAGACAAGATGGTAACGAAGGCCTATGTTCTTTGAGCTACCAGAGTCATATAATTCTCCATACCAGGTTCCGGGACTGATGCAATGCAACAACGAAACGTCGATAATCTTTAGAACAAGGAATATTCTTTGTTTAATAAGGAGAAGTGGAGATTCAGAAACTCGAGTGTGACAATCACAATAACACAAAATACACTTGGCACACGAAAACAAGAAGCATGGAGTAGCAGTATAATTGATGTAATTCTACAATTTTGAAGAGGTTACATAATTACAGCTCGTACAGCAACAAACAAGATGGTAGTCAGATTTCTAAGAGGCTAAGCAAATAAAACTTGAGAACTTGAGGGTGTCAAGTCAGAAAAACTATCCGGTGGTTCCACTACCTGCCATGTAACACCAAAGCTCCACTTCTCGGTGGTTCCCTTCTGTTTCAGCCTAGAGATATGACCCACAGCAACATAAAGATTCCGACCCACGATATAAATTTTGCCATCACAGGCATTTACTGCAAAAGGTTTGCAAATTTGCTCTGGCAAAGGGGACCCTGCTATTCCTTCCCAGGAATCAGTATCAGCATCATAAACCTTGAGCTTCATCCTTTCGAGCTCCGAAACCACAAACAAGCGCCCATAAACAACCACACTCGAACCAGTCCATCCTTCTCTCAGTCCGACAGCCATATTCTCCCACTCATTGGTTGTAGGATCATAAACTTGACCCCTGGGAGAGACATAAAACGGCCACAGCCAGCCTTCTGTCACAAGAAACTTTCCATCGAGAACTGCTGCATCATAAGACGCCATATTAGTTCCCATGCTTGAAATTTGATGCCAACTCCCTTTTATAGGATCTAAAACCTCAGCCGAGTCTAGCTCAAAAAGATCAGTGCTGTTTCCTCCAGCCACATAAATCTTCCCATCAATTACTCCACTTGCAAAAAATGACCTGGCTGTGAGCATGTGATTCATCACAGTCCACCGATTCTTCTGCATCTCATACTTAAGAACCAGGTCAAGTGGGCAATCAACATCAGAGACCATACCCCCGCAAACAAAAAGTGTTCCATCTGAAGGTATTGAAACACACCTAAATCCATGGGGGCAGACCTTGTCCTTGCAAGGCATGGAGGGAATGGTATGCCAAGCAAAGTGAGAAAGGTCCATGACTTGCCACTGAATCTTTCCAGTACACTTGTGGAAAGCAAAGACAAAGAGCCAAGGATCTTTGAAGCCTAATTCCTTTCTACGGGTAAAGAACCGCTCCTTACTACCAAGAAGTAAGTGCCATCGCTTGCAAACGGCCCTGCAAGCTGCATGACTCTGAACTGGAAGCCGGAGAAGACAGTTTAATGCAACATCGTCTGGAAGCCCTGGAATGAAGGGCTCGGATAGGAAAGACACCTCATACTCAGATGAAGGATTTAACAAAGAAGATTGGTTCACAGCCAGCCTAAACTTTGGAGATAACGTCATCTGAGAATCCCCTAGCTTATGTACAGGTGCCTGTTGGGAAGACAAACGTACCCTTTGCATCTTTCTACTCCAACAAAATACAAAAGTTCTTCCCAATGAAGCTTCAAGAACCTCACCGAATCAACTGTAAATGATATGTCCCTAAAGTGTTGAACGAAAAACTAAGGGGAACAAAGGAAGGATTCCTGGGTCCAAGTTACGTATTCCTTTACAGCTTTCTTTTTCAAAGTAACCAATTCCCTTTCTGAAAACATAAAAACCAACCCAATTTCTGTTCAGAAAAATCGTTCATATGATTTGCAAACATAACACATAAACATCCTCCTAATAACAAAAATTCATCATACGCATCAAAGCACAAAACTTTCCTTCAGTCCGCAAAGAATGACTACGCATCACCACTTTGGAATCAAGTCGATTATTTGAAAATTAAACTACTGATAACAATAGCAATCACCTCAAAAAAGAAGATCTTCTGCCCAGATAGCAGCAAACCAAAACAACTCAATCATTCAACTACAGCTCCTTAAAGAAAATTAAAGCCAGTAACACACAAAAATGGAAGGTCTAATACCACCCACAGGCTAATCAACACAACAAACAAAACTAGCTCAGAGAAATACCATGTATCTGAGAAACTGAAAGTGCCAGAAAGCAAACGCCAAAAACCAACGCGTCAACTTACGGACATCAATCTTCTTGCGTAAACTGTTAGAGAAAAAAAAGACAAGGACTTGGATGTGAATCAGCTCGGGTTTTCTTCGTACAGCAAAAATAGAGATGACCAAGAAGTAACACTACCCTTCTTCTCAAAGGAAAGGCTTTCTCGAGAATCCATGTACTCCCACGCGCCAACGGAATGTGTGCAACCCCACGAGGCACGTTATCAACACTTGTCTTGAAATGCTGGAGCGTGAAGGACAAATGCATTGGAAATGCACGTGGTGACAGTTGCGGACCTTGAAGATTGGAGCTAAAAGCCAAAGGCGTCTTGTCGGAGGCTAAATGCTTAGTTTAAACTTTAAAGAAATAAAAACGGTGGATAATCTCATAATCAACAACTATTATAATATAATATCAAGCTTTTAAATGCTGTATAGTTCAACTGATTTTATATTAAAAATTTTTAACCAATCAAAATTTTAATCTAATTTTGAATTTTTAGTTTAATTTAATTTAATTTAATTTTTTTTGTTAAAAATCGATAAAATTATTAATTAATCGATTAATTTTTATAAAATATTCACCATTTTATATACCAAATAGTGTAATTAATTTTAATTTAAAGGCTTCTTTTTAATTAAATTTTAAATTTTTTAATAACTAAGAAAAAATTTTCAATTTTATTCAATTTTTAACTGGTTTTATAACAGTCTAATACCAGTTAAAATTTTTAAACCTTAAACATCTTGTTTTACCAATTTAACTTTCGATCCGGTTTTGAAAACAGAGTATAATATAATTACCTTAATTCTATTATTTTGTAATATTTATTTTTAAATCAACAACAACATCCAGTAAAAATCTCATTGATTGATAAAATCTGGAGATATCTAGTAATATGCAGCCTTATTCTTAGCTGACCCTAATTCTATTATTTTGTAATATTTATTTTCAAGTCAACAATAACATCTAGTAAAAATCTCACTGACCGATGGAGTCCGAAAAAGTCCAATAATACGCAGCTTTATTCTTAACTAATAAAGAGACTGTTTTCAAATGACCCACGTGAAAAAGAAAATAATAATAATAATAATAATTCTTTTTCTTTGGCTTTTACTTTCTAAGAGATTGTTCCCTATAAGTGGTTTTTTTTCCCCCTTTCTTCTATCATAAGTTTTCCCTTTTCTCATCCAAAAATCCAAAAACATTCCCATGTTTACCAAACTATTAATCATGGTGGGACTCGAGTTAATACATACAATTTGACTTATCATGTTGATTAGGTACAAACCATTAATTAATGCACTTTTGTCCTCCAACAGACCAATCCAATATCAACTCTGCAAATACAACACTACTAAATTAACAAGAGTGAGTGATATATAGTCTTTGGTTTTTATAGAGCATCAAAGCAAGCAGTGAAAGAAAGTGGTTTTATGTGATGATGTTGATAGAAACAATGGCAATGGAATGGATGAGTGAGGACAGAAGCTACTGTCACAAGTGTTCACCTTCAAATTGCATTGTGACAGCAAAGATCTCCTGCCATGAGGGACAACAGTATGTAATTCACAAGTATCACAGCTAAAAGCATGCAAGTCCTTAAAGTATTGATGTTTGTAAATTGACCATTAATACAAACAAGCAAAATTTACTAATAATGGCAAAATCAATGTATGTCACATACTCCATTATTAAATTTCATGAAGTGTTATTTTATAAACAGAAATTAACTTATAGACTATAAGACGTTAAGCATTTATTTAAATTTTCATAAAACTTTAAAAGTTTGAGAATACATTGCATGGAAACCAACAACTATTCCCAAGCAACTAACATAGATAAACCTATGTCTTCAGGCTAATCTTTTTTCCCCAACACTTACTGCTCACTTACTCTTACAACCAAACTTCTGTTGCAGCCTGGTTCAAATCCTTGTCAAATAACTGGATGATGACAATGCAATCACTCCCTCAATCTCTGCAACAAAGTTTCTGGAAAATCACTCAAATAGGCCTATTCTTACTGAAGATCCTAAGACATTCCAACTCAAAAACAGTAAAACATAGTGTATGCTTGCAAATACAAAACAAACAAAGTCCTTTTGCAAGCATATCCATTCATGACTAGGGAAACAAACTACGCATATGCTCAGGCAAGGACCTATAAAGCTAAAGATGTAATGACAGATCCAAAGTTCCTTGAGCGCTCCCTTCGTAATCACGACTGTTACCCATCCCAGAAAGAGGAAGATCCAAATTCTTAGAAGTAAACAAATTTTCCTTCATGGGCTCCTTTGTTGGGGCAGCAGATACACAGGACTTTATCTTCAGCTTTTTCAATGTGTTCACAGTTGTACCATCGTCTGGGGCATCATCTATATAAGGCCTTCTTTTCCCTTCACAGTTCCAAGCAGTTGTCTTGTCATACTGGCCACCATCCTCTTGACCAGTTCCTAAGTCGTGACCTAGATGAGAATCATTTAACGCAGCATTGGGATGCGGAAGCTTGTTAAGATCCTGAACAAGCTTCAGTGAGATACCACCATGAGAGAATGATGTGCTATCCTCGTAGGATTGGAATTTGCCAGAAGTAACTGGACAGTCTTTGTTGGAACCCAAATCTGATGAAGGATCAGAAGGAAATTTAATAGGAGCGGAAGTATCAAAGGATATGGAGGCTACAGATTGATTTGTGTTTGACAGAGCAGCTTCTTTTGAATAATAAACAGGCCGAAGAATTTCAGGACTGACACTGGATGAAAGCCTAGATGAAAACATAGATAGAGATTTGGCATTTAAAGGATTGTTACCAGCTAAGTTTCCAGTATCCATCAGAACAGTCTCAGGCAAGTGGATTTCAGAAGACCACAAAAGAGGAGGTTCCATACTGAAAAGAGGCAGAAGGGGCCTGAAACATTTTGAAGAGCTCTCAGCTTGGCCATTTACAAGGACTTCCAGCTTGGAGCTAATACCGTTGACAGATTTACGGTGAGCAAGAGTTTTTAAGTGTCTTGTTGACTTAAGCTCCACTCTGTGAACCCTGACATGACCTCCAAGAGCCTGATGGCAGCTGAAGACCCTATGGCAATAAATGCATGAAAAAGGATGTCGTATTTCTTCAGTTTTCTTATTGCTGAGCAAAAGCGAATTCATTGTTGAAGTTGATTAGAAGGCCCTCAATAAGAGACTTGAAGGAACTCCTTTTAGAAGACTATGAAAAACTAACAAGCAGAAGAACCTTGGTATTTGCTGTGCATCCTATCGTAATTTATAGTAGTCTAACAAGGGAAAGTCAAGTTATAAAGGGTGAGAGCAATTAATGCAAACGGCAATCCTCATTAAGACTACTTACGGATGTGTACAAATGACATAAGTTGCCACAATAAAGTTCCATATAACAATTGCTTTAAATTTCTTTTGTCTTGTAAAAATCTACACTCAAGATAGCCATAAATGCAAATATAATGAAAAGCACTTAAACAAATCTAGTATGCGAGCAAGAGTTCCAAGTGAACATAAATGAAGGCATTATTTAAAGTGGTTATGAGGAAATGTAATAAATAGACAACATAAAAATGGTATAATAGGTAAAGCTACGCACTTCATAATGAGGACATTTGACTGAAATCTCAATTGGTTAAGGCCGTTCGATTTCTCTTAAATAAGATACCAACGACAAATTACTAATATTAAACATAAAACTAAGTCAAGTATAATCCCCAGTTATGCACCTTAAAGGTTTTTCTCAACATCTATTTGATCAAATAAACAAAAATTATCATCAATCCTTGATCTTTTATCGCAATTTACTCTTATCGATATTTTGTATTACCTTATATTTTGCTAGATAGTTCATATTATGGTCTTGTGAGCCTTACATTACTTGTATATCACTATGATGTTGTGAGCCTTATATTACTTACATATCACTATGCGGCTTATACCGAAGTATCGAAATAAATAATGATAGATTGTGGGAACCTAGTCAATAAGAGTTAGATGCTCTTTTTCTCTTCTATACAAATTTAACAAATTATCATGTAGTACACACCAAACCTATTGCAACACCAAACCCATATCTCAATCACATTGTTTTTACCACCACAATTGAGATTAACCAATCACTATTGTGACACTATTAATGTTGGTGGCATTATTCCTAATAACACCACCACCACTACTACAGAAACCATTAAAATACAGAATCATCTTCGAATACCAACATTATAAACTAGCATTGCCTTACAATTGTGCCATTGATCCCACTATTACAACAAATGTTCAACCTTTGCAGTTAGCTAGCATACAAGAATGAACCTCCAATATTTTTTGAGTCATTTTTTTTGAACATAACCAAGCTTTACATGCTAATTTTAACTTTACAAACAGATCTAGAAGGCATCTCTACGACGACCTTGGTCTAACCAAGTTAATACAAAATACAAGCATCTAAGAAATTCAAAATTTCAACTAAGTTTAAACCATTGATGAAACTCTTTTGAGTGAAGTAAGATTCCAAAGAAATGAAATGAGGGACTGATCAGCTGGAAATAAGGAAAAGGAAGTGAAAATGAGAGCAACACATCACCAAGGAAAGAAAAGTTACTCAATGTCTTTGATTTATGAAAGATTCTTCTTTGTTTTAACAAGTTGACATGTAATATGAAATTAGTCTACAACAATTACATCCAATAGGGTGAATTGTCATATGAAGACCAAGATAGCACAAGAAAGACATTCAACTTGACTAAGCGTAAATTTCAAATCCTAAGAAATCAGTTTAATGTGTGTTCTCCTTTCAAGCTCCTAGCATAAGTACTTATCTGATAAAATGCTGGAGAATCCTTGTAATAAGCACGCGTTGATTTTTGTGAACTTTCCAGCTTTTGTTGAAGACTAGAAGAAGAGATCCTAGAGAAAAACAATGAAATTAAAGAGGTGAAATCTGTGAGCATTTCTCTGATTATTGTTGGCAATAAGTAGTTTTTGAAAAGAAAATGATGCAAACTAGAAGAACCCTACCAAAAGCAAATAAAAGGAGATTGATGCTTTGAACAAATGCCCCGACTTTGGTAGATAAAGCAGCCAATACCCTTTTGTAGGAAGAGAAATTTAGAAGTTAATGTTAATGCTAAAAGATGATGATCAATTTATAGGTTAGAAACTCAGTTACTTACCTTATCCACCCTAGAGGGTTCAAAGCAAGTCTTTCATATTACTGTATCTCATTGACCAAAATCGTGCAACATGCAGATTGTAGAGAACCAAAGAACTCAGCCCATTAAGATGTAGCCATGTAAGTGCATTTTCAATTGTTTCTACCGGCAATCTTGTAACTGCAGAAACTATATATCTATTAGAAAAAAAAGGGATAAATTATCACTAACATATATGTATAAATAAGTACTATCAGAATAGGAACCTACAGTAGTTGGAAAAGAAACCTAACAGAGCAGGTCTTATTGATTCAAACAATAACTTAAGGATTGGGCTCCTATTCTGGAAAACTGTAAAGGGTTTTAAAAAAAAGATAAAAGGATATATCAACCAATCTTAAAAAATCAAAACATGGGAAGACTCCAAGCAATGTACTTCAATGAAAAATATGCAGATGAAACATAGGGGGGTGGGGGAGGGGCAACAACCAATCAAAATTTCACTGTTTTCTCCAATTAACTGAAAAGGAAAGAAGTGTTCATTTAAAATTAACTGAAAAGGAAAGAAGATATAAAGTAACATCTATATTTCAAAAAACACAATGGCTTAAATTTATGGAAAGTTGCCAATTGTACAGAAACAGGTCAACTTAATAGAAATATAAAAGAAAGCATTTATGTGATCAAAACTATGTCTCTTATCAATGCAAGTAAAGTATTGGCCATTTATTGGGATTTAGCAACTCCGGTGGCTTGATATCAACCATTTCAAACCATGCTTTAGTATAAAATTTGAGTTCTCATTCACATTTTCAGAAGATAAAGAGTGACCTACTTAAATAACAAAAAGAAGTGTTCCAACCCTTTTGATCGCAAAATAACTAAGAATCACAACATAGTGTAGTAGCTACTCGTTGATATTTTAGCTTCAAGCATACTCCTTTACACAACTCCAAATTTTCCTTTCATAAAGTTCACATTTTTCCTTTCTAATCGCATATGTCTACCATAGAAATACAACGAACTTATAAACTTAAGTTAAACAATCCAATTCCAAAAGCAGCAACATAGACACCATTCTGGACAACAAACACGAACGCATATACTTGTCTAATCTAGCCACACAAAATAATAGCAATAGCAATAATAACTACAAAAAGTCAGAACCAATCCCTCTCTGAGATGAAACCTGGAATCAGAAGGGATAAGTGTCAAAATCATTCTCATGGAGGTACTAAATTGGCTACCAGTTCAATATCAATACGTGCGGCGTATGTATATAGGACTGAGCAAGAACAACTGATTCGTGACATGGGTCAGTTGATCATACTCCAAAACCCATAAACAAAGAGAGCAGAGAAGCCCTTACCTATGGAAAAGTTGGCTCTTCACATTTTGCATGTAGGTCACCGGCTTCTGAGCTGCTTTGTTGTATCTGAGATGAAATGGAATGGCTTTACTTGTTTAATAGTCTACTCCTTTAGTTAAAATGGGCCACATTGTAATACAACTTTTAGGCTAAGTATTCGTATAGTTAGGCCCGCACGGACTACTTTCTGTTTTCTGAAACTATATTCTATCCAATCTTAGTCGTCGAACAAGGAACTGTTGCCAAAAATGTCGAATGTTTAGGCTAAATAGATGAAAATAGGAGAAAGTTAAGTTGAGACTTGTAATAGGAGGAGATAAAGGTGATACTTCAATATTTGTGGTTGCTGCAGGTACTGATGAGTTCACATACACTGTAGCAACTTGAGCGTACATCATGAGCTCTGAATATTCTGCAAAAGCTTGACAATTGTATTA
>JANQAP020000059.1:544107-564524 GCA_026874005.2 Erythroxylum coriaceum
GGGTTATGGCAAACCAGTAAAAGTACATTATGATCATCTTGTCCCAATCACAACATTATTGAACACAAAAGGATCCTATTCCTGAACCTTTAGCAGTGACAACTGTTCTTCAATGGAGCAGTCCACATGACAAGAGGTTCGACAAGACGCTGGTATAAGAATAAGACCAAGGCACCGCTGCTCCATTGGTGAAGGAGGGGAGCGTCTTGTACTACGATATTCTACTGCATCTTGGAGAATGATGTTTCCTTGCTTGTCAATGCAATGGAAGCTACCTAAGAAAAATCGACCATCTTTAATTCCAATCAGCATCCTGCGAAAAAGCAGCTTCCTAGCCCGAGATACAAGATCTGAGCTACCCGGGTTAGAGCTAACTGAGATCCCTAGCTCTCTTGAAGAAGTCTCTACTACATCTTGCTCTAGGTCCATGTGAACTAATGGAAATAAAAACCGAGAAATGGTGTAAAAGTTTGGAACAATTAGGTAACAAATTAATAACTTGATGCTTCACACTACCACAGCATATAAATTCGCACTCTTTTCCACATAATATCATATCCCTTTTCTCAAACCTAGTGATGTTATACCATACCCACTTCACAAAATAAGATGTAAAGAGATTCAGATATAAGTAATTCTGCTAGTCTCCGCATCATTCAATTCCAGCGCTGTCTTATCAATGACCATTATTCATCAAGACAGGAACTTCCAAATGTAATGTTGAGAACATCAATGGCTCCAAACCCTTATATGCTTTCAATGGCAGAACATAAAATTTAATTCCAGTCAGCTATTAATCAAACAGACACAAGGTGAGCCATCAACAAATAGAATTAAAAAGAAGTATTGACCCAGCATTAAATCGAACAAGAAATAGACTTACAGAAGAACCCAATACGGAAAAGAAGAAAGAAAGACGATTAAGAGAAACCATCCAAAGTTTGAAGGTGGAAAGCCAAAACTAATAGCTGTTGGAGTTCCTAGTTGGGTAAAGATCGTACCTTTTACGAGTAAACGAAAAGAAAAACAATTGTTTTTGGATTGGGATAGACAAGTTTAACTGAGCAGCTGCAAATTTTGATTATCTATGTTGTCAAAGAAAGGGAAGCCCTCAACACGCCAGTTTGCGAAGATTTAAGTTAGTACATGAGAAGGTGGCTGCAAACATAAGGAGGGAGGGCAGAAAAGCAGAGAAGCCATGAGCTTTAATAATAAAGATAAAAAAGCAGAGAAGCCATGAGCTTTAATAATAAAGATTTATCTTAGTTCAATATTAAAAAATAAAAAATGCATTTATAATAATTTAAAAACGAAATACATTTTAAAAGGATTAACTTCACGGTCACACTCGCTCTATCCATATGTAAACACATAGAGAGAACTCTCTCGACTTGACTCTCTCTCTCTCTGTTTTTCTAATTAGGGTTTTGCGCTCAAAGGTACGAACTTTCCGCTAAAAAGCAACTCCGAATACTCCTTATTTTGCCCATCTTCAAAATTCTATTGCTGCTTTTCTATTCTTTTCGTTTTGAACACTTCAATGATTGTAGTGACTGTTTCCATTGAAAAGACCATTGTATGTTGATCCGTTGGATTTTTTTTCAGCGTTTGTCGTGATAGTTATTCAGAATTTGTTTATGCTTTCAGGAGGCAATGCGTGAAACTGGGAAACGTTCGCGTTTTCAAAGAGATCACGATGCAGACAACAGTAACCAGAAGCGAAGACTGAATGCAAAAGATGAAAAAGGAAATGATGAGTTGGTTATTTATCGAATATTATGCCCAGATGGGGTTATTGGTAGCGTTATTGGAAAAAGTGGGAAGATTATTAATGCAATAAGGCAAGAGACTAGAGCTAAGGTTAAGGTAGTGGACCCATTTCCTGGTGCCAAGGATAGGGTCATAATTGTTTATTGCTATGTTAAGTCCAAGATAGATGTGGAGGTTGACGAGGACTTCAATGAGAAAGATCCTTTATGCCCTGCTCAGGATGCTCTTCTCAGAGTTCATACTGCAATTTGTAATGCGGTTGCATCTACTGAAGATTATGACAAGAAAAGGAAGGATAAGGAGGAATGCCAAATTCTTGTTCCGTCTAGCCAGTCTGCTAATATCATAGGTAAGGCTGGCATGACTATCAAGAAATTGAGGGGCAAAACAAGGGCAAATATTAAAGTTGCGGCAAAGGATGCCTCTGATCCTGAACACTCATGTGCTATGGACTTTGACAACTTTGTAATGGTTAGTAGCTCAAAGTTTAAGCACATTTTAAAGGTTGAATCTTTGTTATATATTCATGGCTGATCTAGTTGTATTGTAGAGAATTATCTGTTTTCTGTTTGTTGGATATATGCAAGTTCCTTGAATTTGTTTTGGGAAACATATGACAAATCAAAGGTTTGAGTGCCATGAACGCGTTCTTGTTTCTTTATATGTGAATAAAATGTTTGTGATTTTCATGGACGGTGCTGGAACCTAAACAATTTATCAAGTCTCATTTAGGCTTGTAAGTCGTATTGTAGCATGTGGCAGCACACAGAAGGTCCATTCTTGGATATCTGTAATTTGACTTTTTTATTTTTCAGTTTTAGACGGATGCCTCTTGTTGATTTTGAGCAAATTTTTAGCCTAGTGTGCAGTCATGCTTTCATCTAAGTACCTTTTCAAGTTCATATGTTTTTTGATTGATTAATCTTTTGATGTTGTGATATGGTCAGTGAGATATCCCGGAGAACTATTTTCTTTTGAAGCTCTTCAGCTCCTGTAACTACATCGTTGCAGTTCATAGAAACCATACTTTTGATCTCTGGAATATTGACATTCATTTGATGTCTGCACTATGTTGTTATTGTATATTTCTTCCATTTGTGGCTCTTAAAATCTATTATGATGGGAGCAGATAACTGGTGAGCCAGAAGCTGTGAAGAAAGCCTTATTTGCAATTTCTGCAATTATGTACAAGTTTAGTCCTAAAGAAGAAATTCCCCTTGAGACAACTCTGCCAGAAGTTCCTCCAAACATCATCATTCCAGCAGATCTACCTATTTATCCTCCAGGTGGATTATATGCCAATGCAGATTCTATAGTTCCTTCCAAATCTGTTCCACCAATATTAGGGGCTTCAAATGTTCCTGAACTTCAGGGATATGGGGAGAATGGGAGTTCGTGGCCTGTTTATTCATCTAACCTCCCAGTTCTTCCTAGTTTTGGCAGTTCTTCCCAATCTGAGGAGTTAGTTATACGAATGCTGTGCCCCTCAGACAAGATTGGCCGTGTCATTGGCAAAGGAGGTGGTACTATCAAAAACATAAGGCAGGCTAGTGGAGCTCATATTGAGATTGATGATACAAAAGCTGGCCGCAAGGAATGCATCATCACAGTTACAGGAACAGAGGTTGGAATTTGGTCTCTTATTTGAATCTCTTTCAGTATGATGTACATAGGACGAGTAGAAGAGAGGTTAAACTGGTAGCTAAAACTCATAGAAATTAGGAATTTGGGCTCTTGGATGTTGTAGATTGCTGGAATCCAGATGTTAGGTCTGAAATTTTAGTAACAATTGTTGAAACTTCAGAGTTGGATTGCTGAAAAGTTTAGCTGCAAAATTGCTGGAATTTTAGTGATGGAAACAATCAAAGGGTTAGTTCTAGTAATTGTTCGTAGGATAGGAAACTAGGAAACACTTCTAAGGTCTAAGAATCACTCTTAGAAGAAACCATCATAACTTTTAATTGAAAACTCAAAGTTTATATAGGAAATGTAGGTATTCTTATTGAAAGGTTAATTACACTATATATAGAAAACTCTCAAAACCCTAATTCTAATGGAATAAGAAAACCTACTAAACTTTCAAAATAAGAATATAATCCTATTTGATAAGGATTCTTATTATTCCTTAATAAACTTAACCCTAAACTAATAAGACCAAAATAAAGTAGAAATATTTCCTTTTCTAATAAAGAAAATTAAACTAAGAACTCTTTTTTTTTATATTCTACATCATTCCTCTTGGCTTGACAAGAGTCAACCTCAAACATTAAATTTTGTTGAGCATGTCTTCCTATTTATCCGCTGCTACCCTTGCTTCAAAGAGGATTTAATTCCAATGTAGTTCCAATATTCCACCTCATTCCTTGTCTCGATGTTCCAAACATGCAGTGCATCATCTGATGAGTTTAATTCGATGTACTGGCGCTTTATGGCAAAGTTTGGCTCAATGGTTGTATTTGGAGACGGTTCCATAATGAAACCACATGACTTCTCTACCTTATAGGTATCAAGAACATAAGTATTGTTGCTTCTTGTAGTAAAAAACATTAACTTGCAATCGTTTATGAATTTTGACTTTGCAAAAGCATTCACAACTTCTCCTTTATTCATATGTTGTGTTAATTTTGCATCTTCATTCAGATCAAGAAATGAATTTGAAACATTTTTCAGGAGCCCCCTTTTGATTTTCGCCCCCATATCGCCATTTACTTTCTCAACACCAAGGATATTACTAAATTTTGTGCAAACAAGCTCCAAAGCCCTTAGTGGTTGCTGGTTAATCTTTTCAGCTCCCTATTCTGTTGTTCCTGTGCTTTGGTTTGTTGTTCAGGTGTTTCATCTTTTTGTTTAAGTGTTTTCAACTTATTGTTCAATTGTTTCAGCTTTAGGGTTTGTCAAAAAAACCATTTCCTCATGCTTCTTTATCTTTAATGATCTGATCATTTGCCATTGTTAATCTCTCCATTTCACAAGTACCTTCTTACCTTTAGCATATAGGCTTGAAGATTCTAATTGATTAGTTGATCGAGAGGTGCCAATTGTCTTACCACTAAGAACACACACTTCCTCAGAGATAGTGTCTGTTAAATTTGAGGAATCAAAATCAGAATATGATTATCTACCAAAAAGTTTTCCTTGTGCTACATATTGATTAGTATCAATACCTTCATTCTGTTTATTAGCTTATTTTTTAAGATTTAGCATCAAGTGTAGGTTACTGGTTTGCGGAATTCTTTCCTGTGGAGCTCTGACCTTTTGAGAACAAATTTCAAGGCTATCTATCCTCTCCATAATTTGTTAGGGTTTCTTTCTTATGGAAGTTGTAACCAGGGAGTTAGTTATCGGTGCACCTCATAAAAGAGGATCATCAACATCCAATTTTTTTTGTGATCCTTAGAATTAATTTATCTCGCTGTTGATCATTGAATATTCCTTTAGATGCCCTTCCATTACGCATCACCATTGGTGAACCCAAGCTCTAATATCAAACTGATGTAGACGAATAGAAGGCATATCAAACTAGTAGTTAAAACTAACAAAAATTTGGGATTTGGGCGGTTGGATTTTAGACTGCTGGAAATTCAGATTTTAGGTCTGAGATTTTAGTAACAGTTGTTGAACTTCAGAATTGGATTGCTGGAATTTATAGTGAAAGAAACAATGGGGCAGTTCTAGGAATCACTTCTCGTCCTTCTGATTTCCTAATGGAACTATCATTTTGCAGTCACATGATGATTTGAAATCCATGGCTGTTGAAGCTGTTCTATTGCTCCAAGGGAAGATTAATGATGGAGATGAGACCACCACTAGCATTCGGCTACTTATTCCATCTAAAGTTATTGGATGTATCATTGGAAAAGGTGGTTCAATTATAAATGAAATTCGAAAGAAAACTAAAACCAGCATTTGTATATCCAAAGGTCACAAGCCTGAACGTGCAGACCCCAATGAAGAACTTGTTGAGGTCTGATTGATCAAGCCTATGAATTTTTTTGTTAACTACCTGTTTGTTTGTGTGCTGACCTTTCAACTCAATAGGTGGCAGGGGAAGTTGTTAGTGTGAGAGATGCACTTGTCCAGATCGTGTTACGGCTTAGAGATGATGTGCTAAAAGAAAAGGACAGTGGCCATAACTCTGTTGGTGCTGATTCTTTGTATCCTAGTGGTACTAGTTTTTCTGTACCATCTATCCTACCTTCAGTTGCTCAACTGAGTTATGACAGGGTAGAAACTAGAAGTGGCTTGGGCCTGCTTTCATCGAGGAGCCTTTATGGATATGGATCTTTATCAGTATGTTCAGTTCATTAATCTTTAACTTACACTTAAATGCTCGTTTCATTATTTGATAAGACCTTTATGCTGTCAACTTAATGATTTGGGGTCATTTGTATTGATTCCTGATCATAAGGTGTGATAAATTTGTTTGTAGGAAGTTAATTTGTTACCACTATTTGTTTTTGGGTGAAAGGCCTACAATCCATGTTAGCACAATACTATTTAGTATTTTCTGCAATCTATGAAATACATTATCCAAATACATAATTGATAACCTTTCTAGACTCTACAGGTCTGTTTAGTGTTTCCAATCAAGTGGCATCCTTTCTCAATGAGACTTTTTGGTCCTTTTCATTTGTTTTTGTGTATTAGGATAGTGATTGAACTTTCACTACTGCTCGAGTTAACAATCCAAGTGGACATGTCAATCATTGCACAAAGTTTGAAATTTGAAGTCAGATTTTCATTTCTAATTTTTTTTTATTTCTGTTTCCTCTTATTTCGACCTTGCTTAGTTAGATGCAATGATAAATTTGCTGGCTCAGCCTGAAACAGAGTTCACCTTATTGGATATTGCTTTTTATTAAAAAAGTGTATTCATTAGTTTATATTCAAGTTAGCATTTGTTTATTTCTTGTACTTTTCCTTATCAGGTGGGAGAGAAAAACTACGGTTCAATGCCTTTGTATTCATCATCTAAGCTGTATGCAGGGTCAGTACCTTGCTCAAGTCTTCTATCAACATTTCATTATTTGACCTCTTTTACCAAGCTGATTTTCTTTACTGATGCAGGTTGCCGTCACCCTCAACTCTTGACTTGTTAGTGCCTGCCCATGCTATGGGCAAGGTGATGGGCAAAGGAGGGACAAATATGGACAACATTCGCAAGGTTTGTTCTTCACTTTTATCTTTTGATATGGTTCTCTCTGGATATTTTGGCAAATAAGAACCTAAACAGTTAAGCACAGCTACTTTACTGCAGCTGAAAAAATGCTGATATTTGTATGGTTTTGTGTTCACATCAAGTGTTGAATTGCTTTGCCCTTGATAATAATTCTTAATCCTTTTTTTCTTCTTTGACTTCATTCGGATTTCTCTTAAAAAAATTCTACACAAGCATCAAAGCATGATCTTGATTTCACTGAATTAATATCTATTATCACATACATAATTTATTATGTTGCCATTATCTATAAAAGAGCACGCTCAAATTTTCATAAAATGATGGACAAAAATAGAACCCTCGCTATTTTTTCAGATGTTTAATGGCCATTTGTGGTTTTATTTTACTTTACTGGATATGTTTATGATGTCAATTATATCATTAATATGTCTACCAGAGGGTTAGAGTTTCCTTTTCATTATTTCTTAAGAATTAATGATTTCTCTTTGCAAGGATTTCATGTTGGAACTATAAGGTGAGTTACTGTTGTGTTGATTTTGTTAATGAACGAAGCTCATACATAGAAACAATACAGAAATCAGAGGTACACTTGTAGAAATTTGACGTCGTTCTTACTTGTATGAATGCATTACAATGCCAAAAATACAGGTGCAATTTAGGTCTACTTTCCCATTTAATTGTGTTGAAACGTATACACAAATAAGCAAATAACTCTGGCTTTCTCTCTCTACACAGACGCACAAACTAACACGCATATATGCATTTGTAAATAGACTTTAAATTTGTCTTCAAAGTGTTGTGGATCATGAATTTACTAGCTTGTACATCAAAGTTTTCTTTTGTCAGTTAAATTCATGAGAAGTTGTCATTGTAGATTCACAGTATTGTTACTCACAATTATGGTGAGTCTTTACTGTTGGTGTTTTGTTCTTCATTCCATATGTTCCTATTTCAGATATCAGGAGCCATTATAGAGATCTCTGATGCGAAGTCTGGTAGGGGCGATCGAATTGCTCATATATCTGGCACACCAGAGCAAAAGCAGGCAGCTGAAAACTTGATCCAGGCATTTATAATGGCCACCTGAGTTTTGAATGTGTTTTGAGGTTTGAGCTGTATGGTAAAGATCTAGGAATTTGTTCCTCAAATGTTTCCTTAGTTTATTTAGGAGGTGTCTGCTCAAGGCTTCATTCCTAGGTTTCTAAAACCAGACTACTCCTGTTCTTTATACCATGGTGCCTGTGAGGAATATCATGGAAGATTCATGTCCAGACGATGTCGCGGATATAGAGTTTTGCCATTGTTGCCTACTCATCCTTTCAATCTGCAGATCTTAGAACTAATTAGGTTGCCTTTCCTTTCCTTCCATTTTATCAGTCCTTGTCAATATCAACTATGAATCCTTGTTTCCCTGCTCACAGTTATGTGATCGTGCCATGAATTACTTTCAATAATCGTAGTTGCCAAACTCATAATGCATGTTTCTCTAGCCTTACATATCTTGATCGATGCTTTCTTTTATTATAATCTTCTCTTTCCATGATGTCAAATTCTTTGCAGATACAGATTATTATCTGCTAGATTTTTTTTCTTGTTTTGCACGTATGGTGCAACTTAACAAAAAGCAATCCTCTCTCTGTAAAATGTGAATTGCCCTCTTTGATTAACTATTTGGAGTTCATACTAATCTGCTTCCTGTATATAAATTTCTTGATTCTTCCTCCTCAAGAAACCATTGTGGAGGCAAAACCTTTGAATGGTTTTATATCTTATGGTATCCTTACTCATTTCTGTTAATTATACAGTCTTCAATCTAAATCACTGTCTAAGATTTTCTTCCATGATCTGAAAAATCGAACGTTGACTTTGATATCTGTAAATTTATAATCGTTAGTCATGATTCCCTATTCTTTTACATCATCTAGGGTAGTTCATGGTGGTCCTATGATTTTACTGTTCACAGTCGGAATTGATGATTAATGCTCTGTTCATTTTCTACTTCATTTGACAGCTTAACCATTTCTTTTTAAAGGTGAATGGCTGTTTGATATTGGACTAACTGAATTTGAGAGAGATGAATTTTTATCACTTACATATCTTTTTAAGTTTCTTTTTTCAGTTGAGAGGATTTTATCTTTAGACCTGCCAATCAAACCATTGTAGTTTTCTTTAGTATTTGTTTTCCAGATTTTGGGTTACTTTCTTCGTACTCCTTTTATTCAATCATATATTCAATGCTTGCTCCAATTCATCCTGCTGCCAGTATTTGGAAGTGTTTGAAGCAGCCCATATTGTATCATACGCTTGGTCAACTTTCAAAGCATTTTTCATGTTTCCAGTATCTGGTTTAGTCGAATTCTTTGACAAAGCTATGCATGTGAGCTCAACTTAGTGCCTTGCACTCCTTATTTAGGTTATCATGAGTAAATCATCTGTGCAATACTTGCTGTAAAAATGATTCCTCCTGCTTCAGTTTGAGAGAATGCTGTTCATTAACCATCTAAAAGCAATCTCTGTCGGATCAAGTTGTCAAAACTTGCTATATTTCTATTCTCCATGTTCTGATTTGTTTGATAAATCCAGTTTTTTCAACTTGACTGTCTAACATTCCGTAATCACTTCATATAATGCTAACATTTGAGGTTTATCATTTTCCTTATTTGAAACCATTGATTCTGGTATCTAGCTGAAGCACAATATTGAGTTCCCTACACTCTTATTTAGGTTTTCATTAGCCAGAATGATTGCATTTATATCTTAAATTTAGCACTTACTTCCCAATTCTTGATATATACTATTCTAAAGATGAATATCTCTGGAGTTCAGTAGGCAGAAGCATTAGCTCATGCTAAGTTTTGATAGCTGTAGTTGATAATACCCTGCAATTCAATTTTGGTGAACCCCTAGTTTCCCTTGTTATACAGGTTTGTAGGTTGTCATTCTATTGCTCACCTTTCTGATGGATATCCTAAACCATATATCCATTTTCCTATTGCTCACTTTAAGTCACCAGCCATCGAGCAGTGTCCTTATCTTTCCTCTTAACCCTATGCATTTGAATTGATTCTTTTGAAAGTTTGAGAATCAACAAAATTGGTACTTGGTATAGAACGAGTACTCTTATCTAGCAATGTGTTGTCCCTGTTTGATATGGTTATTTGGTGTCATTGTTGTCTAAGATGGTGTATATTTTTGGCCTGAATGTTTTTGCCTTTGGATAATATTTGTATAATTTTCTGGATGATATACTTTGATCTGTTCTGGAAAACCATAGTTGCAGATATGCGACCTGTCAATCTCTCTATATTATATCTATATAGCTATTCAGTCACCTTATTTATCTTGTAACATTCAAATCAAGAAATGTGCTCTTGTAACTTCGGAGAATGGCTAAAAGATTCAAACTTTCTGACAAATTTAAGTGTTGGAATTTGTCCATTGGCTTTAGGACTATGTTGCCAAACCCTACTCGTAAGCCCATGTAGGGTCGAGATTGTCAATACCCAGATTGTAAAAAACTTGATCACGGAGTCCCAGATGAGGACATTATCTTTGAATTCAGAATCAAAAAGTGGATATCCGACGTAAGAATGCACCATTAAGGGTCTGTTCTTATCTTTTTAGGTTGCACAGAGACAGAATACGTGTGCTCAACTTCCCACTCATGACCATCCAATAGCAGACTTTCAAGTCGCCCTGTAACCGATAAAAACAGCGGAAGCCTTTAATTATCATCATAATTTTATTATATAATTTCAAAATAATCGTAATTTAACTGACATTTAATTCAATATAAAATTTATTAATGGTCTTATAAGTTCATGAAAAGCCAAATGTAATATGTGTTCCAGGCTGAGACAAAAACATTACTAAGTGAAGTGTGATGCTCACTTCTGAATCTGCAGACAACGACAGATGCTGTGTTGTAAAGAACTCGAAGAAGTGGGTTTTCTCAATTTTGTAGAGAAGCGTAAAGTACCGAGTCAGGCTAATTTGTACTAGAAAATCGAACGTGTGCCTACAGATGCATAAAACGACAACATGGGAAGCATAAAACGACATCCTGAGTTGAACATGCTTTGTACAGGAATGATACACAGCCCAAGAACGCTGCTTTTTATTCGTGTTTGGAGAAAAATGCTACCTTTGTTGTTGTTCACAGTAAATTATTGAGTATTGTGTCGATAGTATTGTTGCGGACACCCTTTCCACCATTAATTTCCTCGAGTTCAACTTCTCGAATGGCAATTGCTAGGAGACGTCTGCAGTGTTTGTTAAACAGAGTTTGCACAGAAAGTAGGAGGAGTTTTGGTGCTCTTCCTCAGGGGAACAATCCCTCGTCTTCTCAAGAACTCATCAACTTGGAGTATGAATTCAGTGCCCACAAGTAAGCTCTCTTGTTTTGTCTCCTTGCTATTGGTTGATTATATTTGGTATAAGGGGTAAGAGTAAGATACATGGGTATGTTTGCTTTTGATATGTATGCATCTCTTGCAATCAGTTACTCCTTTTAAGATTACGTCGTAAGATGTCTATCACTGTGCTTGCGTTTCAAACTACGCAAAGCTAGAAGTGATCAGTTTCTTTCAGTTTGGTGGCTGTTGCGAATCTTTGATTTAAGAAGTTCGCAGGGAGCTTAACAATCTGAGATTGCATGTACGAATGATTGTGGTAATGTTGGGAACGGTGTGCTTAATGACGCAGCAGATCGTATTGTCTACCATATTCTGCAAACCAAATTGATCGTGCTCGTCTATGGAATCCAATTGTTCATGTCCATGCTTGACTGGCACACGTCTCTTAAGTCTATATATATATATATATATTATGTATGCATGTATATTCACACACACTCACATACATATTACATGTATATATAAGTTTGCTACGAGAGGTGCCTTGCTGCCTAAGTAGTCTATGGCGGTAGGTTTTGAGTAGAAGTAGAACTGTGAAGAATGATTTGATTCCTTGAAGGCAATTTAGGAATATGACATAGAAAAACCCGAGCTTACGGGTGTCAATAAAATGTCCTAGGATAATCAAACTACCATGGAGAAGCAAAAATTATAATTTAATGGATAAACCTGCTGATGTTGGATAGATAAATTATTTAAAATAACTTGCATTGGAAGTTGCTAAGATCGTGAGGAAGTATTTATGGATGGTATATGAAATATGCTCTGCTTCCAATAAGGTGAGTAAGTGTTTCTCCGAAGTTAAACCTGTCTGGTTTCATGTAGTTACCACCCAGTTCCGGTTGTGTTCTCTCGAGCAAGGGGATCTTCTATATGGGATCCAGAAGGCAACAAGTACCTGGATTTTCTTGCAGCCTACTCAGCAGTTAATCAGGTAACAAGAATGGGTAAACAAGTCACTGTTCTTCCCCTAAAATGAATATAATGTGACTGCACAAGATATTCTGTATCCCTAAGGTTGAAGTGAAAAACAAAACTATAGAAGCAATCATTGCTTAGGGTTTTCTCTAAGTAGCAGCATTTATTTTTTTAGAATTGGGGTTAGTTGTATAGCTCTTTTACAGGGACATTGTCATCCAAAGATCATGAGAGCATTACAAGAGCAGGCAGAAAGGCTGACTCTTAGCTCTAGAGCCTTTTACAATGATAAATTCCCGATCTTTGCTGAGCACCTTACAAGCATGTTTGGCTATGATATGGTACTACCCATGAACACTGGTGCTGAGGGTGTGGAAACAGCTTTGAAGTTGGCACGGAAATGGGGATATGAGAAGAAAAAAATTCCTAAAGATGAGGTAATAACACTAAAGAGTTCTGAGTATTATGGAAATTGCATGGTCTATAATAACGTACCAATCATGCTTGCTGAAGAGTTGCTGATTGTACAAGTGAGGTTGTCAAAAATATTGTTAAAAATAGATAGGTTCAGGCAATGGAGAAATAAGAACATAGGTTTTGTGCTGTAATCTGTACTACCTGCATATAGTCTTACATGGAATACATTGCGGATTTTGTATCCATCATGATCATGGCATTATGGTCAGTGCTACTTGCTTTAAAAATAAATTTTAATTGAATCATTGAAACTAGCAGTTCCAGCTGGTAGTGTGTTATGTGCCCGTGCTTGGGATCGCGTCTAAGGACATTCTCAAGAAAGTTAATCTCTTTCTCCTTATTTACGTTAGTTCCCTTCCTTGCAGAACCTATTTTTGGTGATGAAAAATTGGCAGCACTTGTCGAAGACAAGGTCTGCCGAGATTGGTCTAAATTACTCTACTCCTATTAGCTAATTTTTATGATAACTTCTTCCTTACTTTATTGCATAACGTAATAGTCTTATATAGGCAAAGAAACATTAAAGTTCCACCTAAACTAGGACTCCTAGAAAGACTCCTATTCAAGCTGTTTTTATTAACATAACTATAACAGAAACTAGTGCAGAAATAATCGACTCCTACTAAAAATAAAATACTCCTCTAATAGACTCCTAATAAAACACTCCTCTTTGCAAGTTGTAGGTCCTTCCCACAATGCATCCATATCATAGTGCCTAAAACTCCACTATCCAGGGCATGTATAATATCTTGGGCTTGCTACTACAAGACATCTAGTGTTAGAAGACATCATCAAAAAGGGAAGAAAATTCTAGCGTTTAAACTCGAAAAATAAAAAACATATATTGAATTCATCTTCTTTGTATCAGTAGTTAGCTTTTATTTGTCCTGGCATTTTCTGACATAAGCATCTGAAATATAGGACTCACTAAAGCAACACTAAGACTATTTATCCCCTATATTGTCTACTCTACAGTTTGGAGAGAACCAATGTATAGCAATGGATATGTTAAAATTAATTTAGCCCTGAGGATTCAGTCTCTTTTGCTTTGTGATAGCTTTCATTTGCTTTCACTTCAATAGCCTCTCTAATCAAAAGAAACTATCAGCTGTTCTCTTGTTCATTTAAACTGATGCCATGTGTAGGCCATTATTGTCTCTTGTTGTGGTTGCTTCCATGGCCGTACATTGGGGGTCATCTCCATGAGCTGTGATAACGAGGCTACACGAGGTTTTGGACCATGCTTGCCTGGCCATCTTAAAGTTGATTTTGGTGATAAGACTGCCCTTGAGACGATTTTTAAAGGTTTGTCTACAATAAATGGTTTGATAGATTATGGTGGAGTCGATAGTTGCTTAAATGAGCTCCTTATGATTACATTCTACACACTTTCTTAGCAGTCCTTTGTGTTGCTTCAACATCGTAATATGAGCACATAACTAAAATGTAGTCATAATTTTGTTTTGGCTTGCAGAAAGAGGAGATCGAATAGCTGGGTTTCTTTTTGAACCTATTCAAGGAGAAGCTGGGGTAGGTCCATGGGAAGTGCATTATTATTGTATTGCACATTTGTGGATTTTTTTTTTCGAACTGTATGTTCATTTAACTCTTTAGCCTGAAGTTTCGAAATTGATCTACCATGTTATTATTCTGATATGTTGCCCTCTATCATTATTTGTCAGTGTTCTAATAAACCTGAGGCTAGCTTGTAGGATTTCGTAGATGTTTCTGGTCATTCATATGGTACTTAATGTGTTCGAATGATTATATTTAGTATATGGTCCATTATTGTGATCTGTACAAAATCCATTTTAGTTTGAACAATTTCTTGATACGTAGTACCTTCCATTATTGAGAGATCACAAGATTCACTCATATTGCCCGTTTCTTATGTTGAAATTGAATTCTGATTTCAGCACAAGATACATTGACACACTAGGGTTACTATAAGAGTGATTCTTAGCTTTTATTCAACAGTATAAGCTTTTGAGTTGAATGATTCATTGATATGAGTTCCATTCAATAGCTAAAAGAAGTTCAATAATTCGAGTCTTTTTGATCAAGCTCACTGTAAATTGTTAGCTTGTAACCAAGCCAACTCTTTTCTGAATAAGTTTGGTAAAGAATCCTATCCTTGTCCCTTTTCAACTTATCGACCTTCAGTCTGATATTTCTTTTTTCCTTTTGGTTGTGAGGTTGTCATTCCTCCAGATGGTTACTTAAAAGCTGTCAGAGACCTTTGCTCTAAATACAATATTTTAATGATTGCTGATGAAATTCAAACTGGATTAGCACGGACGGGAAAAATGCTGGCCTGTGATTGGGAGAAAGTTCGTCCAGATGTGGTGGTAGGCACATTTCTCCCCCCATTTTGAGTTTGATAGTTTTTTTTAGTGGTTTTCCATTTATTGGATGTGAAAGTGGCATGTTTATGGGGCATATTTTTATTTGCAGGTAAGTTAAGTATGTACTTCAAGTTGTCCAAGAAAACGTTATGGTCCTTAGTTCTATACACAATGGTTGCTTTTATAGTGGAAATATAGTGTCAAGATACTTTAGAACAACAGTCAACATATCGGTCTTGTTTCATGGTTCTAGATGCCATTTCGTGCTTAAAACAACCAGATTTTGAGAAGGCTCTTGTGTTTTGTATTTACATTTCATTTGCCACTGCTGCTGTTGTCCACTACTTGGAGTTCAATTCAAAACTGCATAAATCTATATTATCAATGGTTTTACAAGCCAATATCTACATGTCTTATGATGGAAGGCTAAATGCTTTCGACACCAAACTAATCCCTCTTTCCTTTTCACCAGAGCATACTAAGATATATGCTTCTTATCATTATCATCACTGCATTCTCATTAGTATTGGACCAATCATTTCTTTGGTTTTCCGCATCACCAAAGTTAGAAATGATAATATAGATTAAACTGATGGGTTGGCTTGAAAACAAGCAATTGTCTCATGAGGACTTTCAATGCTTTCGTTTTTCTGAAACCAACTTTTGTTTCATTCCCCTTCGACTTGTACTTACACTGTCATGGTACTTCTCTCTATTCTTATATTTAAATGATTTCTTGTGAGTTCAATAAAAATTTTATTGAGTAATTTTATCAGTTCTAAGAATTATACTTACTAAACCATGTCTCTATTCTTATATTTAAATGATTTCTTGTGAGTTCAATAAAAATTTTATCGAGTAATTTTACCAGTTCTAAGAATTATACTTACTAAACCGTTTTGAACTTTATGTAATGTGCCCACAATCAAATTACTTTTTCCATTATGATCATTGTCAGATACTGGGAAAGGCATTGGGTGGTGGAGTGATACCGGTAAGTGCAGTGCTTGCAGATAAAGATGCAATGCTTTGCATTCGCCCTGGAGAACATGGAAGGTTCACCACGTTAACTGTTTTTCAAGTTTAGTTGTCTTGATGCGATTTTGTTTTTCTTTTGCTGTTCCTCAATAGCTTGCAATTCATTATCCTATGAATAGCTACAGTTTCTTTTGGATCGTTAGACTAATCTCTCTCACAATTCTTTCCTTTCCGTTCAATGTTTCTTACTCTCTGAGTTGATGTTTGATTGCCTTAGAAGTTCTCAGTCTGCTTATCTGATTGATCTCAGCACATTTGGGGGAAATCCTTTGGCCAGTGCAGTTGCCATTGCCTCACTAGATGTCATTAAAGATGAGGGCCTTGCTGAGAGGTAATTTATATTTATCCAAATGACATAAACAACTTCGTAAAATGCATACCTACTTGTTAATCCACCATGTTTGGTGCTTCTTAAATTTCTGAAATTTATTTTATAGATGTACAAACATTTTACACACGATAAAATTATCTGAAATTGTATTGACCAAACCATATTCAAAATCTGTGGCACTATATCCCCTTCCTATTCATGCAATGACTTCTTCACTAGCCTTCTGTATGCCATTTACTTTTTCTTTTTTCTTGTCTCTCTTTAATATTCCACGAATGATTATTATTTGACCCATTTCCCTGTTACAAATAAATATTGTCAAAAGCCATCCGTGAAGGCAACGTTCTCTGCAAGATGTATTCCAGTGAATATGATTTTCTTGTCCATTGTTCGCCTTATGTGACTTCATGCTTCCAACTTCCCCCTACTTCTAGTGGCTTTTTTTATTTATACCCATTTCCTTTTAACAGAAGTGACACTGAAACACATTCACTTGAACTTGTGATCCTTAGATCTGCACGGTTGGGAAACGAACTCAGGCATCAGCTACTTGAGGCTCAGCGGAAGTTTCCTGAATACATCAAGGAAGTACGTGGAAGGGGTTTGTTCAATGCTGTGGAGTTCAACAGCAAGAATTTGTCCCCTGTTTCTGCATTTGATATTTGTCTGAAGTTGAAGGAGAGAGGAGTTCTTGCTAAACCTACCCATGACACCATTGTTAGGCTAACTCCTCCACTCTCCATCAGGTAACTAATGCTTAGTAAGTGGTGAATACTATTTTCGCCGAGCATGTGTTGATTCCAATCTAGTCTGGTGTGAAGTGGTAATGATCATCATGTGATTCATTGGAAAAGAGACGTTTAGGTTGAGGTTGGTGAAGTCAAGGGTCTTTCTAACTACAAAGAGATGAATGGAAAGCACCCTATATAACTAAACGGTAACATAATATGCTGTTTTTGGAATCCTGAACTTATTGTTTTTATATCTGCTCGGTCTTATGTGGTAGGCTTAGTTGGGTTACCTTGAACTAGCCATTATATCTGGTTTAAAGTGGTAAAGACTCGTGTAAGTATACGTAGCATTGTGAAAATCTTTCTGAAACCAGGAAGGATTTTTGAAACATGCATGCCCACATGCGTTTATGGTCAACAATATATATCTGTTTTGAAGTGGTGATTGCAAACCTACCATATTCTGTATTCTGCCAGACATTCTATCTCAAATTAGGAAGACCAATAGGTATAAGCAAAGCAACATGCATTTGTGGGCAGACAATCATGATGGAGTTCTAGGGTAGAGTGTTCCTTGAACTGCCATTTATAACAGGCAAAAAAAAATTTGTTTCAGTTTGGATGAACTCCAAGAAGGCTCAAAGGCTTTGCACGAAGTTCTGGAACTTGATCTACCAAAGATGTTGAAGGGCAAACCAGAAAAGGTCAACCCTACTGTTCCTACCGCATGTGACCGATGTGGACGAAGTTTGTATTCTTCCAATTAACATGTCTGATTTTGCACATTGTCAGTGCTATTAAATCCAAATTGTTATCTACCATAATGTGGCAAACAGATGCCCTGAAATAAGTATCAGCTCATTTTTTAGCATCTTATGTGAAATAAGGGATTGTGATGGCTCAGCATTATAATTAGCCCCTATGTTATATCCTTGTTGAAATGTAATGGAACATTTAGGTAATGGAATTTGCATATCCTTCTTGTTACGGGTAACTTCTATTTCTTGCTAACATGAACTCGGTTTTGGAAGGCAAAATTTTCACCTCATGCACATCATCGACCTCACCCCATTCGAGTGTCGTACTTGCACGGATGTCAAAACTTACTCCTGCTGTGTGAAGCAGAAAACTCTTTCAGGCATTACACATATCCTCTTCACGTTGAGATTAAGCATTTCTTTATTCTGCTAAGGACAGGAATAAAGGATATGTAATGAGTTGGACCATATGGTGTGCAACTCATATTTGTTTCTGCAATTAATAGCCTGCATGCGTGTGTTGACACATGGCGTGCGGTGGAGAGAGAAAGAAGCAGTTGCTTTCATGAATTCTGCTGCTGTACTGCTCGAGTTTTACTGCTGAATTGTTTAGACCAACTAACTGTCCGATCATAGATATGAAAAGGACTATCTTGTAATATCTTTTCTTCATATCTTGCCATGAAGCCCTCCGTTTGACATGCTCAGTATGAAGCTCAAACATCATAATTCCTGTGTCCTGCATCTCTATAGCCACATGCATGATGGACATGTCTCTTGTAGCTCTATAAAGTCGTCTTCTAATGTGCTAGCTTTTCTTTTTTTGTCTCCTTTTCTATTTTGCTTGTTTCGTGCTTTACTATTTTTTTTGTAATGCATTAAGTTGTTAGCTTTGTACATCATGACCCGGTATTGCTATTTATGACTGGTTTTCTGGTGTGCAAAAGGCTTACCTAATCGTGATTTTACTTGCAATGGTCTGGTTATCATTAAAGCCAGACCATTGCAAGGCCATTGTCTTCCAAGCTGCATATATGTTAACGTTATAGGCCATTTGTACGTGGGTACTTGAGAACATGATTTGTTCTTTTTCTATATTTTATTAAGCAGACACATTAGAGACACAATGATGCTGAAACTTTTCTTGCTTATATGATTTTGTAGCTGCAAGAGACAGATTATTACTTCTTCTTCTTATTTTTAATGATTCTGTCTATTACATGACGGTGATGTTAACCCATGCTAGCCATATGAGCTCATAATATAAGTTGGAAGTGCATGTGGCCTACAAAGCTTTGGTTAAGCCTTAGCTGGATATCATAATTGTTTTCTGGAAAATGCCTAGCTTAGCTGTTATGGGAAATCATTCTTTTTGAGAAGAAACTTTAGTGGTTTAAGGGTTAGTATTAAAAAATATTAATAAAAGATTAAAAATATATAATATAAATATCCATTAAACATACCACATATTTTGTTATATTTAACATATATATTTGGTATGCTTGTGTCAAAAGGAATGCTGATCATAATTCAATTAAGCTTCTTTATTTTATATTTTATATAAACAATATTCAACATATATGTATTTGTTTATATAAATTTTAAATACAAAATTGGAAATAAGATTGTTATAACTTATTAAGCATGATGTTTTAAATATGTGAAAAAATGGTAGTTCTTAGGCTTTAAATATCTAGATATGAATATGTAAATAATTAATTTACTTAATATTTGATATAAACGAATATTTATAATCAAAATAATTTATATTCACAATATATAAAATTATTTTAAACTTAATTATGTTAAACAATTTTAACTTTCTCTACAAATTATATGGATTTTGCAGGATTTTTAAGAAATTCTTCGACTTCTTCCGGAAGCAGATGATTATTTATCTTCTTCTCACCTTTCGTGAATAGCCGAGACATTAAGGAATATCCAAAAGTGTAGTTAGAAAATCGGTATGATTCTATCTCTATTTGTTCCGTTTGAAAAAAGGAAGGATCCCAAAGAATCGATCTTTCTTTTAGTTTTAGTTATTGAATATCTCTTTGATTGATCAATGTGTGATATTTCGAATCTTCATTACTAATGAAATCAAAATGATTTCTGGATTAATCAGAAGATCTCTTCATATAATCTCTTCCTTGAACGAAACTAGATCTCGTGGAATCATATTGAAAAGTTATAAAATGTTAAAAAATTAAAATAAAATGTCTACAAAACATTATGCTTGCTAATTTAATATAAAATTTTAAAATAATTGACAATGAAGTACTATAAAAAAAATATGAATATATGTACACATATAAAAAAATATTACACAATTGTATTAGTAAATATATTATGTTAATTTAAATGAAATATGGGAATTAAAAAACGGTGAGCTTAAATTACATTTGAGGTTGATTTTGCCTGCTAGTGGTCTAAACTCTAAACCAGGAGAGCTTGA
>JANQAP020000059.1:616846-633830 GCA_026874005.2 Erythroxylum coriaceum
TTTCCTAATTTCTCCAATTGATCTCACGTGTTCCAATTTCTGTGGTTCGACCCTTTGTATGGAAACGGGATGTTACATTTAACTTATCCGATCTCCTATATTTGAGCATATAATCCTTTGTTCTCTATAAATACCTCATAACCTGTTTAGCAGCCTTCCAATGATCCATGCCGGGGTTACTTAAATATCTGCCTAACATGCCAATTATGAACGCAATATCTGGATGCGTACATACTTGAGCATACATTAGACTCCCTACAGCCGAGGTATAAGGAATCTTATGCATTTCTTTAATTTCAAGATGTTCTTCGGGCATTGGCTAAGACTAAATTTGTCTCCTTTAGCGACCGACGTTTCACTTGGTTTGCAATTTTGTATGCCAAATCTATTGAGAACTTTCCCAATATAGTTCCTTTGTGACAATCCCAATATACCTTGAGAACGATCTCGGTGTACCTCAATTCCTAATACAAAGGAAGCATTACCAAGATCTTTCATTTCAAAGTACTTTGATAGAAATCTCTTGGTGTCATGCAACATGCCTATGTCATTTGTGGCAAGCAATATGTCATCGACATACAAAACTAGAAAAATGTGTTTACTTCCACTGAACTTGTGATACACACAATCATCAACAATATTCGTTTCAAAACCATATGGAGCAATAACTTGATGAAATTTGAAATACCATTGACGAGATGCCTGCTTGAGGCCATAGATGGATTTATTCAATTTGCAAACCATATTCTTTGGGTCTCCTGACACAAAGTTTTCTGGTTGCACCATATAAATTGTTTCTTCAATGTCACCATTAAGAAACGTTGTTTTAACATCTATTTGATGCAACTAAAGATCAAAATGTGCAACAAGTACCATAATTGTCCTAAAAGAGTCTTTCGTAGAAACCAGAGAGAAAGTCTCTTTGAAATCGATTCCTTCCTTTTGAGTAAAGCCCTTAGCCACAAGACATGACTTATACCTTTCCACATTACCATTTGAATCCTTTTTGGTTTTAAATATCTATTTACAACCTATGGGGTTTGCACCATCTGGTAATGGGACAAGTTCCCAAACTTTATTGTCTTCCATAGACTTATACTCTTCATTCATGGCTTCAATCCATTTATGAGACTTAGAACTTTGCATGGCTTGACGGAAGTTGATTGGATCATCTTCCGACATTCCACTTTCTACCTCCTGTTCTTGGAGATATATGATATAATTGTCTAAAATTGCAAATTTTCTTTCTCGCGTGGATCGCCTTAATGGCGCAGGTTTTTGAGTTTGTTCCTCAGGAATAATTACCTCATCTTGAATGAGAGGTGGAACAACATTGTCTGGTCGAGAATCTGAATTTACTTCTATATAAATGACAGGTATAGAAACCTGCAAATTATTAAAAGTAGTATTAGGAATTAAGATTTCTCCCTCTTCCTCCTCAAAGACAATGTTTCTAACTTGATTTCTCCACCCAAACTCAACATCCTCAAAAAACGTTGCAGTTCCCGTCTCAAAAATTGACCTACTAGTGGGATCGTAAAATTTGTAGCCCTGTGATCATTCTGCATAGCCAATAAAGTAGCTACTAACATTTTTGGATTCCAATTTCCTTTCATGAGGCTTATGAGGCCTCGCTTCAGCAGGACATCCCCAAACAAGTAAGTGCTTTAGATTAGGTTTTCGCCCAACCCAAAGCTCATACGGTGTTTTTGTAGTTGCTTTTGTTGGCACCCGATTTAGGATATAAATTGTTGTCTTTAAAGCTTCACCCCAGAGTGACTCTGGTAAAGTAGATTGACTAATCATACTTTATACCATATCCTTAAGTGTCCTGTTTCATCTCTCAGATACACCATTCATGCTAGGTGATCCTGACATGGTATATTGTGGGATGATTCCACATTCCTCTAGGTATTTAGCAAACAGTCCCAGACATTGTTCACCTGAGCCGTCGTATCTGCCATAGTATTCACCACCACGGTCAGATCTGTTGCTTTTTATCCGTTTGTTGAGTTGTAACTCAACTTTGGCCTTAAATGTTTTGAACACGTCTAAAGACTACGATTTTCATGCATAAGAAATAGGTAACCATATTTGGAATAGTATTCTATAAATGTTATAAAGTATTGTTGACCATTCTAAGAAGCTGTAGGGAATGGACCACAAATATCCGTATGTATTAATTCTAAAAGGTCTGTAGTCTGATTGGCACCTATTTTATTTGTTTTAGTCTGTTTTCCCTTAATACACTGAACACAGACATCAAAGTCTGAAAAATCAAGAGAGTCCAAAATCCCATCAGACACAAGATGCTCAACTCTAGATTTAGAGATATGACCTAGGCGTTTGTGCCATAATGAGCCTGAATTATCCTTATCTAACTTGTGTTTCGTACCACGCGATTCCACATGCAAGGTTTCATTATAACATGAAATAGTTTCCAACAAATATAGATTATCGAAAACATTAAGTAAACCAGTACCAATAATATTGGAATTTAGAGATAAACTAAATTGAGAATTCCCAAATGAACAATTGTATCCACATTTGTCTAAAACAGAAATTGAAACTAAATTTCGTTTAAAAGCCGGTACAACAAAAGTGTTTACTAAATCTAAATAACAACCACTTTTTAACAATAATATAAAGTGCCCTATTGCCTTCACTTCCACCGATTTGTCCACCGATTTGCCATCACCCACGTAAATGCGTCTTTCAGCATCATTTGGCTCTCGGTAGCTCAAGCAACCCTGCATAGAAACACAAATGTGAGTAGTAGCACCATAATCTACCCACCAAGTATTGCTTGTTACTGAGGCTAAATTGATCTCATAACAAACCAAACAGGAAATGTAGCTTTCTTTGCTCTCCAATTAGCAAATTTAGCACAATCCTTCTTTTTATGTCCAGGTTTGCCACAAAAGAAACAACCATTTTCAGTCTTTTGTTTGTTTTGCGCCGGACCCTTAAGAACGACAACGTCTTTTCTCCTATCCTTCCTTTTGCCTTAGAGGTGCTAGCCAAATGAGCACTTTCAGTCCTGTCTTGCTTCAACCTCTCTTCTTCTTGCACACAAAATGAAATAAGCTCATTGAGAGTCCATTTCTCCTTTTGACAGTTATAACTAACCTTAAATTAATTGAATTGTGTAGGCAGAGAGATCAAAATTAAATGTACGAGCAAATCATCCGATAAGTCGAGCTTTGGTGCCTTAAGTTTTGACGCAAGATGAGACATCTCCATGATGTACTCCCTGAGATTACCTTTGCCCTTATACTTTATTGAAATCAATCTCGCTAAGAGCGTGCTTGTTTCAGCCTTATCGTTTTTAACAAAACGATTCTGAATTTCCTCATGAAACTTACTGGCAATGATATTGTCATCTATTTTACCCCTCTAAAAGCCTTTGGAATCCCACGCTTCATTATCATAAGACTTAGCTTATTCGAATGGTCCCACTTTTCAAAGTACGCAATTTCCTCAGTAGTACTTTGTTTAGTAAGGTCATTCAGTTTCGACATTCTCAATGCTAAGTCTATCTCTATGCAGCCAAGAACAATTAATATGTTCTCTTTCCAGTCCTTAAAGTTAGTTCTGTTTAACATTGGAACATTGCTCATGTTTGCAGATATAGAAGTAGTAGACATCAAAGCTGAATAGAGAACAAAATAAAACAAATAAACAAACATGCTCACATCAAATAACCAAATAAATAGTCTTTAAATTGATTAATTCTATGACATCTCAAGATATCGAGCACAATATTAATACCAAATCTTTGGATAGTGATACTAATTGTAAGTGGTACTATTGTTGTAATGATCAAACATTGATAATAAGTTATGTTAAATAACAAATCTATCTTTGGATTGATTTATCATTCACATATGGTTACCTTGATAATTATCGCATATTTGCCATCACATGTGTGTATGAAATTCGGCCAAATATGAACCCTTCTTTAGATTGGTAAATATTTGCATGAATTAAACAGACACAAATATCTAATCATTCTTTATTTACACAAGAGAGGTTACTTTGGTAACATCTTATATAAATTTTACTTAATAGAATGTTTAGACAAGTAATATAAATAATAGATGTCGCATGTAAGTTAATCAAAATTAAAAGACCGACTCCTTTAAGAATGAATGTGCTTGATTTAATTAAATGCCGATGTGAAAACATTTCATTAAACTTCACTTAATCCGCCTAATAATTTGTCAAAACTATCAAGATTATTATGCTCAATCTTCAAAAATACAAATTAAAAGCCCCAATTTTTATCAATTAATTCGACCTTAATTGAATTGCCCAGAAAATGAAATTCATGAAACTTCAAATTGAATGCTCTCAAACATGCATAAACATGTATAAATCAAAAGCTCTAAACTAATTTCGCCAAAAGTTGATCAAAAAATTGGCCAATTTGAATCCAAAGTGATCGAAATTTAGTCCAAAATGCTCTAATTGAATTGCCCAGAAAATGACATCCATGAAACTTTAAATTGAATGCTCCCAAACATGTGTAAACATGTATAAATCAAAAGCCCTAAATTAATTTCGCCAAAAGTTGATCGAAAATTAGCCAATTTGAATCCAAAGTGATCGAAATTTAGGCCAAAATGCTCTAATTAAATTGCCCAGAAAATGACATCCATGAAACTTCAAATTGAATGCTCGCAAACATGCATAAAAATGTATAAATAAAAAGCTCTAAACTAATTTCACCAAAAGTTGATCGAAAGTTAGCCAATTTGAATCCAAAGTGACTGAAATTTAGGGTTCTTCATAAATAATACAATTTGATATTAAAAAAAAGATTTTGTTATCATAATTACAAACAAAAAACATCTAAATTCACTAAAACATGAGTCTATCAAAAGCCCTCAATCAATTTTAGTGAACATTAAGCAAAACATACCCAGAAATTAATAAAATTTGTTCGCAATATTTTCAAACAGTTTGAACCCTAAATCCATAATTACTCCATATTGAAGCCACCAAATTGCAATTAAATTTACCAGATCATATGTTAGGATGCAATAAACAAAAGCCTCAAACTAATTCGCACAAATTCAATCCATACAATTGTGGATAAATAATCTGAATTGATTTATTTATACGAAAAAACAAAATTGCACAATAATTCATGATTTCTCTATATAAAATCTCTAATAGTAGACATGATACTAATCTGTCGCTCTGACACCACTTGTTAAGAATTAAATCCTAACAACCTTAATTATAGAATTGTGTATCATATCATATTATTAAGAGATTAAAAGAGAGATGCATACCCGACTCCATTGTTGATAATAGTTCATGCAGCGGAATGATGTTTATCGGGTTCGTCTTCCAATCGAATTCCCTTTCTTTTTCTTACGATTTCTCTTTTGAGAGGATACAGAAAAAAATGTCTCATCAGTGAATGGATTAGGCACCATTACCCTATATATATAGAGTTTTTTTCCATTTGGCAGTTAAGCAAATGGAGAAAACTTTTATAATTTCTATTTCTGCCCCTTATAGAAATAGAAATTACACAATAGTATCTACACATTAATTTCATGACAAATATACCCTTAAGCCAACTTAAACAATTCATTAGATCACTTAATTTAAGGCCAATGAGGCTAATGAAATGATAATACACATTAATAATATACATATGTTGTCCCAATATGGATCATTATAAAATTATCCAACAAACGGTAGCTCATTATGATATGGAGCTACATTAGATGGATGTTAAAACTGCTTTTTTGAATGGAGACCTTTGTGAAGAGATCTATATGGAACAACTTGAAGAATTTCAGGATCAAGAAAAGCCTAACAAGGTTTGCAAACTGAGAAAATCAATATATGATTTGAAACAGGCTTCTAGATAGTGGTACCTTAAGTTTGATGAGGATGCTACCTCTTTTAGCTTTGTGAAAAATAAAGTTGAAAAATGCTTATATTATAAGGTCAGGGGAACAAAGTTATCTTTCTACTTTTGTATGTGAATGATATCTTGCTCGTATCAAATGACTTGACCATGTTGCATGAGGTAAAGTAACTTCTGGCCAAGCATTTTGACATAACAGACCTTGGAGAAGCATCTTTTGTCCTAGGTATTTAGATTTACTAGGACAGATCTTGACACTCATTAGGCCTCTTATAGAGAGCATACATTGAGCGAGCACTACAAAGATTTAATAAAGTTAATTGTAAACCTGTTGTAGCACCTATCCCTTATGGTAACAACTTGTCTTTGGCACAGTGTCTAAAGAATGATGCAAAGAGAGATGTTATTAAGAATGTGTCTTATTCTAGTGTGATTGGTAGCCTAATGTATCCCCAAGTGTGCACTAGGCCGGACATTGCTTTTATTGTTGGATTGCTAGGTAGATATTTGACTAACCTAGGAATAGACCATTAGAATACAGTAAAATGAGTGTTGAGATAATTAAAGAGAACTAAGGATTATATGTTGACATATAGAAGGGTCAACAATCTAAATCTCACAAGGTATAGATTCAAATTTTGTTATATGTTTGGATGACCTAAAGTCCACATCAGGATATATCTTTATATTAGTAGGTGGTGCAATATCATGGAAGAGTGTTAAGCAGACACTGGTGACTTCCTATACTACGCATGCAGAGTTTGTGACATGCTATGGGGCTGCTACACATGTGGTTTGACTCAAGAACTTGATTTCTGAATTATCTCTGGTTGATTCAGTGGATAGACTCATTCGGTTGTATTATGATAATCTTTAAGTTGTGTTAGTCAGTAACAACAATAAGAACATCACAGGGTCTAAGCATTTGGAGGTCAAGTATTTCGCCATCAAGGAATTGATACTGAAAGGTAGCATTGAGGTGGAGTATTTAAGGACTGAGGATATGCTTATTAATCCTTTGACTAAAGGACTTCGCCCACATGTTTTTGAGAGACATGTATACAGTATGAGTGTATTGAAGTCCTCAGACACTATTAGTTAGAGATCATTGTGTTTACTCCTTGTACATTTGTATGTTTTTCATGTATTATGACAGTACATTTTATGAATAAAGATGATCACCATTTTGTCGTGAATAGTAGGGGCATTGAGGAATATTTAGAAACACAGCTAGGGAATCAGTCTGATTCCTCTCAGTCATACATGTCGTAATATAGGTGAAAGTCTTAAGATTTGTGTTGATTTTAAGCATTTTAAAAGGTTACTGGTCATATATATATAGATTAACCTTGAGCCTATGTCATTAGGACACATACGGATACATATAAATCCATGGATTCTAACATGACATAGAAAGATATAAGTGTTTAATCCCATAAGGGTTTTCTCTAATACAATTTAGCATTTAGTGAGAGAAAACAAGTTTCTCTAATATTGTTTAGTATAAAGTTCAAAGAAATTGAGACCTACAAACAAAAATATGATATATTTCAAATCATACAGGTATCATCTTAATTTGCTATATTCTATTTTCTCATTCATATTAGTAAGGTATTAGATATGTAAAAGCATTAGATCTGTGCCGCATATGACAGATGCATTTGATATTTTCTGGTATTGAAAGCCTTATGGAACGGAATGATGGACTTTCATTATCTTTAGATCAAATAGTTTTAAAACTTAGACAACCTATATATTGATTTCACTTAACCGTTTTTACTGGTTTTTTTTATAATTGTGATAACTATTGTAACTAATTATCGTCTAAGGGAGAGAGTGTTAGAAATTTTCATAAGATTGGACAATAATTAATAACAATTTTAATGATAATAAATTTATGTTTAAGCGAATTGAATTTGTTTCGATTAAAGATAATAAAGTAGCCAAATAAAAAATCTGCATTAATAGGTTGAAGCTCGGCGAAGAAAATAAACCTTAATTAGTGTGGGTACCTATATTGGGCCTATAATAGGGAAGTCCGATAGATTCCTATACGTCAAGAGATTCACATGTTAAGAAAGTTGTTGAAAGACGTTAAAGACATCTTGGTGGTCAACTTTCGTAAAGGTCATCCTGAAAACACGTTCGTTTCGACTTTGAAAAACTCTGTTGAAATTATGGAAGCGAAATTAGGTACTTGTCTATTTATCTTGTTTTCGTTGTTCATTCACTTTCATGTTAGATCCTGAGTGCTTAACTAAGGCTCATGCTACGCACTACATATCCTTGATAGCGATTGTATTTCTGTCTTTCAATAAAAAACGGACTGGTCTCTTACTGTTCTTACCTTAGTTGCAACCTGCTCAGGCCAACCTCATTGAGATATCTATCACATTGCGATGACCAAAAGTGGTGTGGAAACAACTTTTTTCTACTGTATGATCTTTCCTGCTCAATGTACATGATTATGAAGAGCACAAAGGACCACACTCAAAGAGCTGTTCCTTTTGACCTCTTACTGCAATCTATTTATATGCCCACTTTCCAGGTTTTAGTTAGTGATCTTCATTCTTCACCGTCCTGCCAATCCTTTTTGCTAGCTTTATCCCCAGCTATGTTCCATGTATTTATGTTTGAAAAATATGAGAAAAGCCAAAGCTTGTGTTTATAACTATAAAAAAATATTGTTTAACTAATTTCATAGACCTTTTTCTTGTATTTGGCATCAATGCCTTTATTGTCTTTGGATTGACTGGCATCTTTCGGCAATTTCCTTGGATCTTCAGCAACCCATACGATCGCTTTGTATTTGCCTTTTTCTAGCTTCCTCAGTGAGAGTGGTAGACAGCAGAATCACGTAATCCCCATTTATAGTCGTTGTGACGGCTATAATGTATACACCACAGTTAGCACGCTGTCATTGAATTTGTTTCCTGTTCAAATGTAATAGAAAATATTCGAAACCAAAAAAAAGAAAATGATTGTAGGATTGCATTTGTCTGTCTAATTATAAGAAAATTAGACTAATTATGTTTATCATCGTCATCATCATCACACCCAGTCTGAATCCTGCATCAAAGTAGAATCTGGAGAAGTCTGATAGTACGCAGGCTTACTCCTACATAATAAAGAGGCTATTTCTCCCGTAGACTCACATATAAATGTGACAATGAAAAAACATACTAACTATGTTTGTATTATAAGAAAATATTCATCATATATCTCATATGTTAGCAACAATTCTTATTTGTAATGCTTTTATAGCGTTGCAGATCATAATGAAATTGCAAATCGCATACAGTTGGAACTTGTGGAAAGCTTTGTTTGACTACGCATAAAATTCAAGAGTCATGCTTTTTACTTGTCAAAGTTGCTTTAAGATTCTGGACAAATCATAAGCTAAACAGGTCGTTTTCATGGAGAAATTATTTTCCTCTTCAGTTGCTTTTCCCATTTGCTTTTGCCAAAAGCTGCAGAGTCTCGACAAGAAGATTGTCCAATTGTTCTATAGCTAGCCTTTAACGACCACTCCTTTCATTAATCCTGATGTAACTATATGAACCTTAAGATGAGAACTTGACTGAAGCCAAAAACGAGGTCTCAGAGAAGGAAATGAATCATCTATTATAGTTTGGATGAAGAAATATTTAAGAAAATAGCTAATAAAACCACATTAAACAAGGCATGAGAAACTCTATTGGGTTTTTTTTCTTTCCAGGAATAATGCAACATCTTGATGTTGAAAGAAATAACCAATAGTCATATTCTCTACATGTTTGTTAGAGTATATTGCAACTATCTTTTGTACTTGTCATTATATTTGGTTGAGAAGGTTGTTGAAAGAATTTCGATTAGAACAAATTGATGTAACAAAGATCATTATTGATCCTAAATATGCTCAAGCTTTAGAAAATAGACTCGAGCTTTAGCCCACTGCCTCAGGCCGGGCCTGACCTCTAGCAAGAGGAGTTGCCTTAACCCAGCCTGACCTATTACCATTCCTTGTTAAAGATTATTTTAGAGTCTTCATTTTAATGGATAAATGAAGATTTACATGATCTCTTCCTTCTCTATGTTACAAGGTTCAATACTGAATATGATACTGTCGGAGCCAAAAACACGTATTATATTATATCTGCTGTCAAAGAATAGTTAGTTGAAGTTCCAGTTAGCTCGACTAACATGTATAGAGATTGTTGAAACATATGCTACATAAATTTTAGTCCTATTAAGGTTGTTAGCAGGAAGTTAATTATCCTTTGGGATCAGAAATGAGATATCCCAAGATGACCTATGCATCAACTCATGCATGTGGAGTTCTGGACTACATGTTAAAGCCCAGGAAACATAACATTAGGAGCCCGAACTTCTAATTGTTACATATCTCCTTATAACCAAGATATCATATGATGATTGAAATACAATCGTCTAATTCTCCTTATCAGTACAGTATAATTCTTGTTAATCACCAATGATCTTATAATGTCAGAATGTTTTTGCTCAGTCTATAGTTACCTGTTTATGTTCAATTCGTTAAAACTGAACTCAGTATTGAGGGGCATAAAGGTGGCAATCAGAACCGCAAATCATCCTTAAAATAGCAACCTTTAACGTTGTTCTGGTCAACCTCCAAAACCAAAGGACAGTATACAACCATAGAATCTGAGACACTTGCACCAATATCAGTTCTGAAATTCCGCTCTCTCACTTATAACCGCCCATCAAATTTAACTCCACTCCAAGCTTCCACGTTCCAGCATCAACCCTCAACGTTCTTCCCCTATCCCATTTTCACATTCTTCATTCCAAGGTAAAAGAAAACTCGACAACAGCTTAATTCGACCCCTACTGCAGGATCTTGATTCCCTTACTATTTTCTGACATTACCTTTAATTGTTCATTCATACTTCTCATGACTTGTTATAACAATGGGAACAGAACTGCAAAGCCTGAAGAAGTTCCCGTCAATAAAACTGAGTATAAGTCCTTCGTTCAATTCAATAAGAGAAGATGAATGTGTGGAGGAAGTGGACCACAGGTACACCAGCTTGAAAGACATCATAGTGAACTCGCCGTCATGGAATTCACAGATATACGAGGGATGCGATTATTTTGACCCTTCAACGATTATGATCAGAAACCAATTGGTGAAGCATGCAGCCTCAGCATACGTACAATCAGCAACGATTCTAGCAAGCAGAAACCAGAACTGTTTCGTTAGATTCTGGGAGAGGCTAAGGAACAAGTTTTCATCTGTAACTTGCTGGCATGTATACTTGTGGAACCCTTTTCAGGGTTGCTTCCGGCGTGCATATTGCTCTATCGAATATGTGGTAGGCGCTGTTTTCAATAAGATGATTCGCGTGTAATGAAGTGAAGATGATGATGATGGTGTGTTGGGGTTTTCTTAGGCATATTATTTTACTTTGCATACCTTTGTTTTTGCCCCAAACGGAAGTCATTTGTTCCTGTTATTTCGCTTTGCTCTTGGTTTAAGTCTTCCTATCAAATCTTAGAAGTGGATTTCTATGCTTTTTTATGTACTGAAAACAATCTTGTGTTGTAACTATCGAAGCAATGTAACGTGTGTTTGGGACGATAGTTCTTTAGTTTGTTTATGATCACATAGTTCTAATCTCTGCTGTCATAAAGCATTTTGGTATTTTTAGAAACTCACTCATTTGCAAAACAGAAATAGCTCACATGAGGTCTTAGGTTCGAGTTTCGGCAGCAGCAACGTGGAAGTTTCATCCAATGTGGTGGCTCCTTGTGTGCATCGAACACGAGGCTCCCTCTTTAAGGAATTGAGTGAGATTAAACCGTGATTTACCTCTCCATCACTCTGTCCTGCCAGGGTGTGGGGGTGTCTAGGATGGACGATTCCACCTTTTAAGTGCAGTGCAAGAAATTAAAGAGCTCACATGAATTCACTAAGAGATAGATTAATTTTTTAACTTTAAATTCTTTAACCGAGGATAATCTTTTTCGATCATACTTTAAATTCTTTAATTTTATTATTCCATCTTTGGATAATTTTATGATAATTTAATACCGATTAAAACGTTTAAACCTTAAATTTTTTATCTTACTGATTTAAATTTTGATTCGGTTTTTAAACATTAGAAAATATCTAAAGATTAAGATGGATAACCATGGGATTATGTATTCAAGCAAACAAAATTACCAATTATATATAAGTGGCCATTTACCAAATTAGAGTGTCTGGTACTCAGTTAATTACACTTTTGCTTGGTAAAATGTTGAGATGAAGACCATTCTGTATCCATTTCTTTTTCTTTTGCTCCATTTGTGAGAAAGGCCAAAAGTGATTCAAAATCATGAAATTGGAAGAACAAAGCAAACTGGGTAGAGTGTGTTTGACCTAAATAATGACCAAGAGCGGCAGGACAGGAACCTGAAATACCTTTTCTTTTCATTAGTAAGGAATCCTAAGGCCAGAAGGCTGAGGCCCATTGCCAATCTGACAGCGTCACTGTCCCCCAAAAGCAAGGACTCCTAGGAACTGAAAACGACTAGCCGCTTCTGACATTCAAACGACGGCGTTTCAGTCGTTACTTGTCGGCCTGTCGGTTGCTGTTTTTAACTAAAGATTGATCGTAAATTGCCCCCTTTAAATTGCTTAGGCCACTCATATTCCAAAAAGGGTCAGTCCATTTGAAAGCTCTGTTTGCTTTTTAAAACATATAGTAAAATCAGATGGAATATATATCATGCTTGTTGATTCCTTTCATGTCGTCAGGTTTTCTGAAAGAAATTACAATGGCGTGACTATGGGAATCCTTTTCTGTTGGGATTGCTCTGAATTTCTGTACCATATGCGATTTCTTGGTCCCCACACTCTCTATGTGTGTTTGACTGAAGGCCCAGGGGCCATGTTTATATATATAAGAAACGTATCTTTATATATCATTGTGCATTCTCAAGGCTTTCTCTCTAACTCTCTGGTAAATGACTATATGTGTTGATCTCTCTTCTTCCCTGCTTTTCGGTTTGGTCTGACCCTTTTTTTCTGATCTGGGTTCTTCATTAACTCTTCTTTTCATGCATATGATCAAACAAGTTCTCTCTTTCCCTGTATGCACGTCAAGCAATTAAAGAAAGGGCATGCCTATAAAAGTTGACGATTAAGAGGGTAACAGTCCGTATATTTTGAGACCCAAATCGTCAGACTTTGCCGGGTATAGACTACAAACCTAACCTGTGCAGTGTATCCCATACAAAGTTCCGTTCTTTTGTTCAGGTTTGATAATATATATCCTTTTGTTCTTTTCATGTCTTGTATTGAATGTTAATCTACTCTTCTATTTGTACATCCACCTAGCTCCTAGCTAGCTGGCTATATATGGAAGCTTGGTATTCTATTATTCTTATCATTTCCTCTGGTCTTGTCCTTTTAGCTTCATTTTCACTCACATATGTATTCTTACAATTTCCTCACATCTTCTGTGGTCTTACTGTCTGATAGATACAATTACAAAACATCACTGCGTCTGTGTCACTGTTTTGTTTGTTTCCTTCCCCTTACTACAAATTCCCACACACAATTTTCCATTTCTCTACTACCTGATTCTGTCTATACTTTTGACTTGCTGTTTTTCTAATATAAGACTTTAGACCTCTTCCAATACTGTTGGACACTTACTCTTCTTCCTTTTCTTTGATCACTCAACAGAAGTTGATCATTTTCGGAGAAAACATGCAGGTGGCCAAGAAATCATCAGGAGTTGGCATGTCAAGCGCTGTGGCAATCAACACCGAGCCTCCTACATCAACAATGAACCTCAAAAACCCCTATGAGATCGTGAGGCAGTTGGTTTCTGGCAATGCGGTGGTGGTGTTTAGCGTGAGTGGTTGTTGCATGTGCACCGTGGCCAAGCGCCTCCTCTTCAGCCTTGGCGTTGGTCCGACCGTCGTGGAGCTCGACCACCACTCTACTGGGCCAGACATTCAGGCACTCCTCTTCCAGCTTGTGTCTGACGGTCAGCAGCCTGTACCTGCGGTGTTTGTGGGTGGAAAGTTTCTTGGTGGCATTGAGACTCTCATGGCCTGTCACATTAATGGCACCCTCGTCCCTTTGCTCAAAGATGCTGGTGCTCTTTGGCTCTGAGCCCGTTGACACTAAATTTAATACAATCAACTGCATGAACTTAGTTTTTACACATTGTACAGACCACTACTGCTGCTACATGGTTGAAGGTGAAAAGAGCACTGAGACAAACTAATTTCTTGCTTGTTAGTTCGAAAGATCGGAAGTCTTTACTTTGAAGAAATGAAATCATTACAAACTTTATATACATTTTTTATTGATGTCCTGAAATTTCATGATGATGTTTATGCGTATGTTGTGGAGGCTTCTTGCCGGTGATTATGGGGTAAGAGGTGATATGAAAAGCATCACATTCACATGCAAAAAACAATACAACACATACACGTCATTGTTCGGTATTATACGAACTGGACACTGATGGCATGAGAGAAACGGTAATTCTTGACCAACGAACCAACCTTTGAAGGAAATTAATGGCTAACTTGGAATTCAAGGATTCATTGTTAGAGATAAAACGAAAGGAGGGATCTTTTCAGTAGTTTTACTGTAAAGATCCCTTAATTCAGACAGTAATACTATTGTTAAGTGGATATAAAACAAAAGGAGGGATTTTTTCAGTTGAGAAAATGTAAAGCTTTGGTTTGGAACTATGAAAATGAAGGCACGTTAGGATCGATGATGCAAGTTGGGATACAGAGACAGAGACAGGTCCTTCTCAGAACCTCGTCAGCATCAGTCAAAGTGGAAAAAGTTTAAATGTTTTGACCATATTAATGGTTTCTTTCCCTTCATCCCAACTCATGTTCCCTTTTTCTTCAATAGTTTAGGACTAGGCCTTTGGGGCCGTCCACTTGAATCAGACGTTCAAGAACCAACATACCAAGCAAAGATATATCAAGTAATCATATTTATGTTTATTCCAAAAAAAAAAACGTAATCATATTTATGGAAATTTTCAAATTAAGAAAACAAAGCCTCTTCTTCAACGGTTTCACATCGCCTCTTGTCTTTGATTGGCTTGCTTGTAACACCCATCGTTGACTTTTTGTTCTCATTTTGCTTGCATCTACCATATTTAATGACTGACAGTTGGATACTTGGATTGGATAGCCCACAGTTTTATTACAAGAAGTTATGATGGAAATTATCATTGTTTGGATTTCATTACATTAGCCTATAAAGGAACCGTCTTGTGAGTCAGTTTTGACGATTTTCGATCTTCTTTGCCCTCAACGCCAAGAAAGTGTGTTTTCTCTCACTTTCTTGGTAACCAAATATATTTCTTTCTTAGGACTGCTCTGTGCGTAACTTTGTCCCGTTTGTTTTGCGATTTGTGATGGTGAACTCGGAATCGAAAAAGAAGGAGGAGAAGGAGGCTAAGAGTGAGAGATCAAAATGGGTGGGAATTGGAGCTGTTCTTGCCCTAATCATTGCTTTAGCTGTGGCTGTTTCGACTGGTAATCCTAAGGTCTCCCTGTTTGGATCGCTTAATCGGTCCTGTAATTGTACTCAGGTGTGATCTCTTTCGGATTATATTTGGCAATGTTGCGATGATTGAGATTAATGCTCTATGTAGGCTTTTGATTTTAGTAGTTTGGCAGTCTTTCTCTGTTGTCTCTAATGGGTTGGTTTATTTCCTGTAGAAGTATATCGGTACAGTGGAAGATTGTTGCTGCGATTATGAGACAGTTGACCGTTTAAATGAGCAAGTGTTGTATCCTTCTCTCCAGCAGCTTGTCAAGACCCCCTTCTTCCGATATTTCAAGGTTCTTTTGCTATTACTATTCTGGAAAGTTTCTGGTTGGTTGTTAATGGACTGGATGAATGTTGAATTTGGGTGCTGTTTGATTTATGTGATTTTTTTTTCACACTAACCAGATATTTAGTTGCTTTTAAGTTTTATCAATTGGTAAGCATTACGTTGAGTATTCAATAAATCGTATAAACCGAGTGGTTGTGACTGTATTGATTGCATGCTTCAAGGAGAAATTTAGTATTTGTTCTGTTGTTCGACACAATGAGCAGAGTGATTTAAGCACTTGGGTTTTCAGGACTCAGTGCTCATAAATGGACGAAAACTGGATATTCTAGTGTGTATTTGGATTAGATTCTCATTTTCTGGTTACTTTTAAAATGTTTTCCAAATCATAGTTTTGGGGTTTTGGATTGAACCCAGTTTTTACAGATTTTTCTGAGCACTCTTGACTATCTAAATATGGTAGGTTAAGTTGTGGTGTGACTGCCCTTTCTGGCCTGACGATGGCATGTGCCGCTTGAGGGATTGCAGTGTTTGTGAGTGTCCAGAAAGTGAGTTCCCTGCGTCATTTAAGAAGGCCATCCACCATGGCCTTTCATCCGAAGATCTAGTTTGTCAAGAAGGAAAGCCACAAGCTGCTGTAGATCGTACCCTGGATAGAAAGGCTTTTAGGGAATGGACTGAAATAGATAATCCCTGGACACATGATGATGAGACTGATAATGGTGCATATCCTTTCTGTTCAAGTGTAATTGAATAACATAAATTATTGTTGTTATAATTTTTTTTAATGCTTTCATCCTCTTCAACTTTTTTGTTTTTACACTGATACAGACTGCAGATATCAAATGATAATAACTTTAATTCCATCCTTATTCATTGCATGTTCACTTGAACAACTATCAGTTCTTTATCCAACAGATTGCCTTTTGTTAATTTACAACCCTGTACTCCCAAATTTTTGACTGAAAAAACATGTTTCACTTTTGCAGCTGAATTGACATATGTGAATCTTCAATTGAACCCTGAACGCTATACTGGATATACTGGTTCATCAGCGAGAAGGATATGGGATGCTGTCTACTCTGAGAATTGTCCCAAATGTGAGTTATTGTCTTCAATTATCTTTTTCATTTTCTTTTTTTCTGATTCTTGTTGCTGCTATCTCACATTAAATCACAAAAACAAAGACGGACCAGCTGCTTTTATTTTGTTGAGAAAGCAAAAGCTGCTGCCATTCGTTAATTATACTAAAGTGTCAATCTTTATG
>JANQAP020000059.1:642529-658540 GCA_026874005.2 Erythroxylum coriaceum
AGGAAAACGATTCCCGGATCCAAGCAAGCGGGTTCCGAGTGGTCGACCCGCCCTCCCACGGGTCCAAACCTTTCAAGATCCTATTGGGATAATACACAACGGCGTTACCAGGTCTTCTCGAAAACCACGTGAAAAGTAGCATGAGAACCACAAAGATCAGAAAGGACGTCACTAAGGACGTCAAAAACGAACTGAAATCCATCGCTCAGAGCCCAAACAAACAGAAAAGACGCTAACTTTATGTTTCTCCTCTCCAAAATGGTAAATGGGCAGACTCGTTTTGGTTGAGAGAATGCGAGTAAAGGAAAAGTTTACGTTAAGAGCAAGCAAGTGAACCGTTGTTACGAAAGGTGATGAGTGTGGGTGGTTTTATGAAGAGCATTCATTGCTGGTGGTTGTGGTGTGGAAAAGAGAGGAAAATATCTGAACGCTGTGGTGAGATTAGGTGCCACACTGTTTCGTTGTGGGGTCTGATAAATTAGTTTCGTCTTTCTAATAAGCCGAAGTTTTGGATTCCTTTCTCTTTTTTTCTCACTTCGTTTTATCTTTTTCGTTATACAGAGAAACAGCTAGGCTCTGAGAGTAGAGAGAGAAGATTTGACAGAAGCAAGAAAACAGAAAGAGAGGCAAAGACAAGTGAAGCCCTTAAAGGACTAAATTGGGCTTTGGGGCAGTAACTGTCTGAATCTGAAATTGAGTATGCTTTGCTCTGACCAAAACAGCGCATTGTACTTTCCGTTTAAATCAAGCAGAAGAACTAGTGATTTTTTTCAAATTTCTTCATTTACTGTAGTGACAAGTGTTAAGTTATTCTCTTTTCCTATCTTGTTTCTTGTGGAATCCTTGAAGATTTGATTTTGTTATTAAAATGAAAGTTTGTATCTTTCAAAACAAAATGGAAACAAGACACCGCTGACGAGTTGTGCACAACCGACAACCATCACCATGTGCCTTGAATAAGAACAAACACATGATTTCAAGTAGTTATGGACCTGTCCTTTTTTGTATTTACTTTGGATTCAGTGTTTCTTCGTATATGTCATAAGCTTATTGAAAAGAAAAAAGTTGAACTCTAACATTAAAAGCTTCCACTTTCCGTGCCTTCAGGGTTGGTGGAGAATGTAAATTGCGGAATGTGTCTCAACTAACCAGGAACTTGGGCTTACCCACTGATCTCACCATACAAGGAGCTCAAATCTTATAGGCACTATACTACCCAAGCCTTTGCCAATTAAGCTATGCCCGGAGGCATAAGCTTATTGAAGATACCGTGGAATCCTGATAAAGAGAGAACAATTACTAGGCAGACGAAAAGGTTAATTTCGTCATTTACACTCAAAGTAAGTAAAGGTTCTTATCTTATCCAATAACAACTGAAAAATGTGAGTGGCAAATGTCCACGTCACTCGATCTCTTTCTCTCCTCATACGTACATCACACACCTCATCCATTCTGTCCACCGCACATAGATCCAACTGGTGTTCCCACTCACTTTAAAATAGGAAAGAAACACAAAAATAGACGTGGCATGGAATGCAAACATCATGAAAGTGAGTGAGTGGACACGTGGCGCAATCTTTGATTGCCGACGTCGAAGAGAGAGAGAGAGAAGGGGATTGTGTGCTTTTGCTTTTTTGTTCTTTCTCCTATTCTCGTGGATAGGCATGATTGGATCAATGTTGTCGGTAATAGACGTGTTGAGGGGAGGACTGATCGGCACGCGGATAACGGGTAGGTCTGGGATCCGTCAAAACTCTAAGACGTGGTCACTTCGTGTTGGTGCTGTAAGGAGACATTTTCTTTTTCTTTAATTATTAATAATCCGTTTGAACCTCCCGGTCGCGGGGGAACCGAATCTACGGCCCTGAAAGTTGACCTCATGCTCTCAGCTTTCCATAACCAATACAGTACGTTCGAAGTTGACCATTCATTTAAGTTTTTTTTTTAAAGATATTAAAAAATAATTGTTTTTTAATGCATAAATTCCAATGTAAACAAACTTCAAAATTCAAACCACTGGTATTATCATCATCCTGTACATACAAAAATGACTGATGTTCATGTGTCCAAAAAGTTGATCACTTTTGGCGCTTCCAGTATAAGCTAAGGAGCCCTTAGAGGAGGCGACCCAACCACCTGGCCCCACTGCAATTTGAAAAATGCCGCATTGATTGAGTACGATTATAAAATCTGGTGGTAGGGCAATCTCATTCGTTTCAACTCGTATGATGAAGATTACGATGTTTAACGGTGTGCTAGGGCAATCTCTTGGCTCTATTCCTATTTTATTGTCATGTAATAGTGAAAATACATCTTCCATTGATTCCTCACCTTTTTCCCATTTTATCCCCAAAATTTCATAAATTCTATTTTTTCTTGCTCTAACATTTCTCCTATTACCTTAACCATAACAGTTGTCTCTAGCTCAACAAGCCTTGAAGCCCTTCTTATAGGTCAGGCTTATATTGTTAACTAAAAGACCTTAAGGACTACTCGATGCTATGAAGTGAGAGTCCCATCTCCCTTTGATAAGCTGAAATACTTACTTCCATCATGCTCAGCTAGTAGCAACATAATAGCTCCTGCCTGGAAATTCTAAAAAATCGAGCTATCAAATGGATTTTCATTATCGATTTTTTTGACAAGATATTAGCATGTCCAATTTTAAACCTATGGGATTATTGAATCAAGAAGGAGGGACTCATAGAAGTGATCATAAAAGAAAATGATTTATTCCATTTTAAATTCTCTTCAAGAGCTAGAATGAATAAGATATTGAGGGAGGGGCATGGCACATTAACAATAATAGAAATGAAGGCTTAGAGTAGAAGTGGAAAACGTAAAGATGAAGAATATACCAATTTGAATTAATTTTTACAATGTGCCTTTAGAATATTAGTCCATTACAGGATAAGCTATCTTGCAAGCTTTATAAGTAAGCCATTATGTCTAGATAAAGTCACTGCGTTTATAAAATGAATAGGTTATGTAAGAGTTTGAGTTGAAGTTAAGATGGAACAAGACTTACCTGACTCAATCCCAATCATGAAACTTAGTGAGATGATGATATGGTGGAATTAGATGTGGCAATCACTTACCAGTGGAAGCCTACTCGAACCTAGACAAGAAAAAATAACAAACCTCCAAAAAAATATTCAAGAAAGAAGAATACAACGAACTTATGGGTATTTAGAAGTGAATGATTTGGCTATTGGCTTTGATAAGGAACCAAATGAAGAAAGGAGTAAAACAATTAATAGACCTAAATGAAACAATCTCATAAAGGAATTGATATATAAGGACAACACGCTAACACCCCAATATATTACTCGAGACATACGAAATAAGTTGGAAGTATATTGCACTCATAATGCTGAGCAAAATATCATATAACTAGGCAGAAATATAAAAGAAAAGTAAAACCTAAGGTTCTTTCTAACTCCCTTAACTCCAATTAATGTCAATAATTAATTAGAATAATAAAGGGCTTAAATATTCCTCGAAAAAATAACAAGTGATGCTTAGCTAATTGCTTAATAAAAAGCCAACTATCATTGGATTGTAAGAGAAAAGCTTAAATCTAAAATGTGGGATCGAAGTTCATGATACTGGGGAAAGAATTGATCCATTATCTCTAATCATCAACGTCATTTGAATAATCATATTATGGTTGAATATTATACTAATAAGGTGAAAATCCTCCTTTTATACTCATCAGATGAGATGATACATTTTCCTATTTAACTTTTGCCCAATCCTTAGGTCTTTTGCTCAACCTTTACTTATACAACAAATTTGGCATTTCAAACATGTAATATATGGAATTGTTTAAGGATCAATCAAAGTTTTATGAACTCTCTTTTGATGTTATTAGTATACTTAAATATTGTTTTGTATCATATTAAAGCTAAAGGAGAATGATTAAGTTTTAGAGATAATAGTGATGACCATAGGAGATGTTAACTCAGTTAAAAGTGTTTGAGCTAAAGTATGAAGGCAATTATTTTATCTAGGGTAATACGAAATATGGAAGATAGTTGATTAGAAAAAGAATTAGATAGGGCTTTGGTGAATAATATATGGTTGACTCATTTCCCTATTAGGAAAGCAATGTTCTCTAATAACTTTCAGATCCCTACTGGGTGCTAACAAGAAAATACTAGGAATGGAGATTTGGAGAAATGGAAGCTTTAGAAAACTATGGTTATCTCAATCCAAATACATGAATAATGTATTAGACAAACTTTGAATGAGTAAAGTTAAACCTGTGAGCACTCTATTGGAAAATCACTTTAAGGTTTTCCTTCTTAAAAACACGTACATATGTCGATGATATGTCTAAAGTGCTATACACTAGCATTATTGGATATTTAACATATGTAAGAGCTTGTATTGGGCTAAACCTATCGCGTATTATTAGTAAGGTTAGGAAGTACATATCAGAACTTATAAGACAATACTAGAAAGTAGCCAAATGGATATTCAGGTACTTGAGGGGTATGATAAACTATAAGATCCTTCAATTATGGGATGTGTGGATTCATACTATATAGGAGATTTAGATAACATGAGAACCATATGATATATGTTCACTCTTATAGGAGGACTTATTTGTTAGAAATCAATGTTACCGTATATAGTTGCATTGTCTATAACTAACGCAAAATAGACAGAAGTGGTTAAGGTTGCTAAAGAGGCATTAAAAGAGGTAGGTATTGATTAAAGCGTAGTTTGAAGACATTATAATAGTCAAAATGTCATTTATTTGGAAAAGAATTAAGTGTATCTTGCAAGGACTAAGCATGTGAATGTTAGGTCTTACAAGATCAAGTAGTTGATTGCATTTGCACCAATATTTTTTGAGAAGGTTCACACTATTGAGTATAAGCAAACATGTTGAGAAAATCGGTTACCATGGACAAGTTCAAGCATTGCTTAGACTTGGTTAATTTCTCAAGATGTTAAACATAGATTAACCTAACTTATGTAAGGTATATTCACTAATTTGAAGATTGTTGTATGTGGGTTGTATACATGAGTATGGAATCCTGGAGATTTAAGAGGAATTAGCCATAATTAAAAGCATTTTGGGTGAATAAGACTTAAGATACAGATAAGGCCCAAGGTGTATTCCTTTCTAAAAATCAAAGGTGAAGGCACAAGCTAAAGATATAAATAAGTTAGTGTGGTAGAGATTTTTTGTAGAAGACATAGTCCGGAAAACAATTGTGTCCAAATGTATGAAGAATTGGGAGATACACAACCTAAGAGACATTCATGTCCCAAACTATGTCTAAGTATGCAGAGAAGAAGAAAGATTCATGGTATAGGACACAGACGTTCTAAAGCTTGTGTCATGTTCTACAAAGAGATAATAACATTTATAACCTAGGATATGATCGTGTTAGTGATAGTCAGATATATCTAAAAATGAATTTTTGGTGAATTTCAAACTCTTAGCTCCTATGAAATAGGTACACCTAATTGACCGTACTTCATTAAAAACTTCTTATGTTCTTGCTTATCTTTCTTTCATTATTTTTTATTCTTACTATAAATTTTCTTAATAGGATCCAACTCAATGCAATATAAAGTTCACCTTTTACCTTTTCTGGTGTTAGAGATTAGGCCACTAGGAACACTTATACTCATATTTATAAAATTCCATTGGGCACATTTTATTACGTGATTTGATTCTTAAGCTATTAGATTCCACATGTAAAAAGCATATTGTAGGCTTTTTTTTTCATATAATCATACAAGATAGTAGGTATTCCTTTTTTATTACTTACTTTCTTAAATCGAGTTAACATAAAGGGCCACATAAAATGAGTTTCTTTCTAATTTTAATGTAATTAGATATGTGTATAATTAAATATTAATAAATTATTCTATTGTTAAAAACAAAATTAAAAATGATAAAACTATGTATTCTTAAGTTTCTTTTTCTTTCTCCTTTTCTTTCTACTAAACATATATAACAATACTTAACACATTTAGAACTAAAAATATGTACCAATATATATGCAAATTGAAAAAAAAAGTTTAATTACGTAAACACATTCAATAAAAGATAGTGGAGATTAGTTACTATATATAAACTTGGAATATACAACACTCAATAACTATGTAAAGAAAATATCAAATTGTTTTGCAATGTTTGCAATAAAAGATTGTTGAGTGTTGCAATAAATATGGTTGGGTGCTTGTCGATACCTTTTTTTTTTGTTGCCCACGAGGTGTCTTAGGTGAGTCCCAACTATAGAAAGGCACCTTTAAGCCATCCATATCCAGACTAATCTCCACTCTAGTCGGGTAAGTCTCTTGCAAAAGGCAAAGCTCTAACCCCAAGCTTTAAACAACTGCATACATGAGGAGAGTTTGAACCCGCGACCTCACTTAAGTCAGAAGAGTCCTTTACTAACTCACCTGCACCCTAGGGTTGCCAATACTTGATACATTGGTGTTTCTTTTGGATCAGGTGTTTATTGGGTCTACTCCCTGTTTAGGAGCTAGATCTATGGTTGGGTTCGGTCTATTGTGTTTCTTCCGGTCCCTGGTGAGGGATATTAATGGTTCTAGTTCTCTGACTTTAGTTTTGGGTTTGGATCTAGCTCAAGTATAGATTTTGATACTTAAGAATTTTAATTGACAAATTAACCTAAATGATTAATAAACAACAATGTCCCAGTAGGAATCTCGCTAAGATGTAGGTTTGGTAAGATTCAGAAATATGAAACCTTACTTTTAGTTAATAGAGAGGTTATTTTCGATAAACAAAGGAAAAAAGAAAAAAAAGTTTTCAAAAATAGTTGAAAAAAACAATAGCCAATTACATAAACAAATAACTATATAAATATAAATAAAATTAAAAAGTAAGTAAATAAATAAATAGAAAATAAATAAGTAAAATAAAAATATAGTTGAAATGAAAAAATGAAAGAAATAAATAAATAACAAAAGGAACAAGTATTACAAACAAAAGTGTTTAAGTAAGATAAAAAGACACAAAATCAAAGGAAATGGTCAAAAGGCCTATGAAAAGAGAAAGACTGCTCTATGTAGGGTCCTCTACTTGTATCCTCGTTCAATAAAGTTTCCTATTGAGAGTCAAATCCTCGGTAAGTTTTAGCAGAGTCATATCGTTCCTAATCACCAATTCTTTTTAGGTTTGCCTCTTCTTCTCTTACAGTCCCTAAAGTATAATCTTCTCACGTCTTCTCACCAGCGTATCAGGATATCTCCTTTTAATATGTTCGAATTACCTAAACCTTGTCTCCTATAATTTACTATTATGTTAGCTACCCCCAACTTGTCGCTTACTGCTATATTCCTAAATTTATCTTTTCTTGTAATGTCACACATATAATAAAATATCCTCACTTCTACCACCATTAACCTATGCATATGCAACTATTTGATGCGTAAACATTTTATCCCATAGAGCATGTCGGGCTAATTGCTAAATGGTATAATTTACCTTTTAGCTTCAATGATATTTTCTTTATCATATAAAAATGCTGAAGTGCCTCTTCATTTAAGCCACCATAATTTGACACAGTGAACTATGTTATCATCTATCTCACCACTGCTTTGGATGATAGATCCAAAGTACTTAAAACAATATATCTATGGTATAACTTCTATAGCAATTTTAATCTCCGCATTGGATTTAACCTTGTGACCTAAAAAGTTACAATCTAAGTATTTAATCTTAGTCTTGCTCAATTTAAAGTCTTTTGACTCTAGCGTATTTCTTCAAAGTTCTAACTTAACATTAACACCCTATTTATTTCACTTACTAAAACAATGTCATCAGCAAACAAACATACACCAAGGCACATACGATTGGATATTCTTGATAAACTCATCCATAACTACTACAAACAGGAAGTGGTTCAACGAGGATCCATGGTGTAGCCCAATATCGATAGAAAAATGTTATGTATCTCCTTATATTATCCTTACTCTAATTTTAAAACCTTCATATATATCTCTGGTAACCCGTATATAGCTAATAGGAACTCTCTTAGCTTCTAAACACTTTTATATTTCCTCTCTAGGTATTCTGTCATAAGTCTTCTTTAAATCAATGAAAACCATGTGTAGGTCTCTTTGTCTATCCCTACAATATGTCATTAATCATCTAAAGAGGTGTATGACTTTTGTCTTGAGCCTCCTGGGCATGAAACTAAATTAGTTCTCTAAGAAAGATGCGCCATTTCTCACTCTCTTCTCAATATCCCTAATAACATGTATATAGGTAATACGAACACCCTTAACTTAAATAATTAATATTATAGGCTAATTATTCTAATTATAAAATATACATATTCTTATTTTTAAAAGTTATCACTGTCCACTATGTCACGTGACAGTAGAACTTGTCAATAGATTTAGAAAATATATAATAAGTGTTACATCAATTAACTAAATAAAAGTTAATCCTGTCAAATTTTTGATTCATTTAAGATCTGTCTTACACGTTTTAAAAACGATATAGTTCAAATTGAATTTCCTAAAATGATATGGTTCAAATTGTATTGTATTCTATTAAAAACATTGAGATTCAAAATGTACTTTTTGTTTTCCATTGTGATTGCCTTAACAATTTCAAGAGTTTGACATATAACAAGTAGTATTTGAACAATCAAAATCTCTTCAAAAAAATTAAGAACAAAAAAATAAATATATGTATATCTTTTTTCCACAAAAAGAACTTTGATACCATATAAAATAAAAGAAACTTGAAAAAAAAGTGCTTTGTGTGTGTAAACTATTATACAAAAAGATATTTATATATAATTATAGTTATACATATCTCTAACCATATGCCTAATGATATGTTACTTCGGCAATAGAATATGTACCTAATAATGTGTTACTGTTATGTTATACGTATATTTATAAAATATGATTGCGTATTAGTCATACTTATTTGAAGAAATCAATGACAAGGAAACGGGATTGGCTTTTGTGACCTGAAGGAAGCCGACAGCTTTCCCCAGACTTTCAAGTTAAATCCATGGTGATTGTCTCCATTGACCCCAACATGTTATTTCTATCGTGGTCTTTGTCCACGAGTATCGCCTTCCAAGTTCCAACAATTCCTTAATACTTGTACGTGTGTTTTTCCTGGAGTACTCCTTAATTAACAATTTGGGTATATTGATGTTTATGAAAGTGTGGTGTCTGGTTTCCTTTCTTTCTGGTTTTATTATAAATATAGCTTTCTAGCATTGACTAGAACATATATCCAGCAACAGGTTCTGCACCAACAGACCATACAATAATTTCAGTTTTCCAATGAGTGCCGATCTCAAGCAACGCATAGAAAACATAAGACTTTAATCCGATATTTATTCCAACAGCCAATTAATCTCTTCATCATAAGTTGCACTTTTAACATGTTCTAGGAGTCGACTTAAATTTACTCTCGTCATTTATTTTAATCTTCAACCATTCTCTAAAATATTAGAGACAGACTTTCAGAACGTAATTTGATACTTCCAGGGGGTTTCTGCTTCTGAAGTTTACTGAAAGATGTCTGCATACATTATCAGAATTCACAAGTACACATGTTTGATGAGGAAGAGATACCAGAGTTCAGAAATTTGCACATCAGAATAAGCTGGAAATGGAGTCTTTCTTTACTCCTTTCAACCTAATTTGACGATTAAATAGCATTCAAGAATATACATATTTTCATTCATCACAGAAATCCAATCTGGTTGCCTAACTATCAGCGTTCAGAATTGCAACATGGGAATATTTTTGCAAAACACGAGAGCGGCAAATCAGCGGAAAGCCATCTCTTGAGCTCCAAGTCCACTACCAACAAAAATCTGGCAGATCATGCCATTGCCAGGTGAATGTGCGATATAGGAGCAACAGTCTACATGATCAGGCCGTCCTGAATCCAAGTTTTGTCAATCAACAGCCCCCAAGGTGAGATTTCTATTTTCTGAAGTTGCAACAGTGAGCCCGACCTCTTGCCAACTTGTCCCATAGGCAGATCATCTGCCTTGGAGACTGATAATGTGCAGTGTAATAGTCCTCCATGCATCCATACTGACAGAATTTCCAGTTGTGCGAGTATTGCACAGGTTTAGAACTGTTAAATTGTTCAACCCACATTCCCATACTCACATCTTCCATCTTGAATAGCTGAAGCCAAAGGTAGCAAAGATGCAGAGAAAGCAATAAACTTAAGAAATGATAAAAGGAGTGTGTAAAAAGATTGAGAAAGAATAAAAAGGCAGGGAGACAGAGAGAGGGCCTTCTCCCAAGTTGTATTAGATAAGATTCAGTATCACTAACCCTCAGGTTTTGGCTGCCGTGTTGAGCAACAACAAATTTAGCAATATCACTGGAAATTACATACCCAGGCCCATTGGCATAAGGGGGGTAGACTTCTTCGGGCCACTCCTGTTAGATTTTGCCATTACTTGTCAAAATAGAAGACTTGCAAAGAGAGATATAGCTTATTATTCTTCAAACAAGTTTTTTCCCAAAAAAACAAACATATGTATTGAAGATAAAAGGACTGAAAATATGTCTACATCGAAGCACCAAAAAAGAAGCATAAATACAGAAACATTATTGTTGACTACTATCTTCTTAATCCAATTTTCAATCCTAATCCAAGCAATAAACTCTTTTAATTGATTAGGAATCCACTGTATGGAAGTAATTCCAAATCTTTAACAAACTAGATGGCCTCTGATGTATGAAAGTAATTCCAAATCTTTACCAAACTAGATGGCTCTGATGTATGGGAGTAACTAGAAATGCTTGACCAGAAGACCAGTTTATTATGGAGGAGGAAAAACTGAAACAATAGAATATAAATTTCAATAAGACTACACAAAAAATGAATACCTCAAAAGTGACAGCCCATTTCCCATGCCTCAAAGGACGATGCAAGAGATTGAGATTGCCCATATACAGCGATTTTTTTGGGGAAACACCATCAATTTCTTTTAGCACACTATCCACCCTAGCAAACGTGTCATCATCACATTTCATAATATATGGTGCTGAAACATTGTGCACCTGAGTCAAGATATTTGAAGCTAATCAGGAGATGCATGGAGGCAACTAGGGTGTGAAATGTAAAAGCAAGATAGACAAGAACTTAGAAGATCTTATTTACGAAGTTCCACAAAGGATTAAAAAGAAACAAGAATAGACTTACCCCAAACTCACAGATAGCTATAGTTTTGAGAACCACAAGCTCATAGCGATCCATAAAAGGCAAAATTACAACATCACCAAAGAAGGCAGCCTCTTTCTTGAGCATTGCATTGACCTCCTTCCGGGGATTCTAAAGATAAAAGCACTGATCAAAAATATGAACATCAACAGGGTAAAAGAATACCCATTAAAACATGACAGAAAGGAACTGTGAGACTTAAATAGGCATAACAACTTGCACTAGAAGCTTAGAAAGAAACGATTATGCAGAACAACTAAAATCAGGAGTGTGACTCGAAGTCCATCAGTAATTCAAAGTAACCCATCACAATATTAGTTTAAATGCATTCAGATAGGGGTTGACTACACAAACCTTTTATATGTGGGTATGTTCTTGAATAGAAATACAATGTTAGTAGTTCTAATCTCTCGCTTTAACGCAATTGTGTGTGTTTGAATGAAGCTAAACTGTTGCAGTTAGATCTCGGTGCTGGTCAAGTTACAAAGCCAATTTCCATTCAATTTATTAAACCATATATTACCGACTGCTACCTATGCAGAACACCATCCTCAAGCAAGTTTCTAAGACAACTTAAACAGAACATCCATACTTTATGTGTCTCAGATCATAGGTTAATTGATACTGCCATCTACTGCTGCTTAGAAACTTGCTTGACACTGGGATCTACAGCTGCCCACAATTATGTAGAGTAGTTTAAGAATCAATGTATTACCAATGCAACAAAGAAACGAACAACTACGTTTGAAGACTTTATTGCCGACGATTGCATCCAAGTTTTCCTAATTGCCATGCGTTCTGCAAAGTGATTAGTTGCGGAGAGAATCCCAACGAAAAGTCGAACAGGTTTTCTAACTAAAGGATGAGCTTTCCACTTTTCAGACATTTCTAATACCCTTTGTGGAGAGAAACTTGGATGGGAGCTAGGGAGAGAGGTGGCATAAACTGAATGAATATCCACATTTCCTTTGATTGCTAATCCTGTTGCATCCTCAAGTGTAAAACCCTGGAGACAGTAAAAATTCATAAAGAATGAGTATCAAACTTGAAACAAGAAGGAAACAGGATGATATGAGAACAGTAACAAAACCATCCTTGTAACGAACCCAGCCAGTAAGAAGATGAAGTGAAAGAATCTAGAATTGAATCAGACTAAAGGGAATACAAGGAAAGGTTTGCTTATCGAGAAACCATAAGCCATAGCAATGTACCACAGTCAAAATTGCAATCTAAATATGCAAAGATCAAAAGCAAAAGGTATTAAAATGTGAAATATAATAGACAATTACCCCAACCCAAATTGAAATATCAAAAGGAACAAGTTTAATCTCTTGTGTAGTCATGTAGTCCGTCAACATCTATGTCTATGAGGCAAACATTTGCATAACAGATGAAAAATAAAAAAGGGTATCACAGAGGCAGACAGAAGTTTCTCATATACAGCAACATACCGGACGATATGGAAATGAGGTCACATGCCGACCTCCAACAATCACATGGTATCCTTCAACACCGGCACGTAAGGTCAAGATAAACAATCTACCCTCCACAAAAGGAAATGGCCAGGTCACTTCTGGTTTCTGCTCACGCCCTATGAATCTCTTAAACCATGATGTAGTTTTTGACTCCTTTGAGTCCACAACATCATTTCGAATCCATTTCTCACATCTCAAATGACCATCAACTGCAAACATGTGATGTAAAACAGTTTTAAAAGTTCACCTTATAACACACATTTCAGTGATTCAAGTGTGAAAGCATAAGCACGTAATAGATAGACAGACACATACACAGAGAGAGAGAGAGAGATAGAGTAAAAGATATTATAAATGAAGTATATTGCATAACATGAATAGGAAGGATAAGAATCAAGAAATGGGAAGAAATTACAGGAAATTAAGGAGAAGAGTAGAATCATTTCATTGAGAAGAAGAGGACGAACAACATTAGAGGAGAAGTAAAGATAACCCTCTATCCATCATCTATAAGAAGATATGAGCCTTCAAACCATTAAAGGTTGAATTCACAAACTAAGGAGGGCAATTACATAAAGCTTATTCCTCCAGACAAGTATGCGAAAGACCTAACTGAAGAAGATGTAAATGGCATGCAATAAACGCTAATTAACTAGAACATAATTATTACCTGCAAATCATGCCACATTATTACCCAAGATTAACACATAAAAAATCACCTTCTTTAAGAATCTGTAACAAAAGAGCAAGATTTATCTTTCTTTTCCCCAGTCATTTATGATTTAAGTTTATGTCATCTAAATTTATATTTTTGTAGCGTATGTCCCTAAGAATATGTTGTAGTGACATCATTCATCAAAAATAAAATAAAAAAGTAGTGCACAGTGTTTAGATGATAAATAGCTCACCTAACATATCTTCATCTTTCTTGGATGGCAGTCCATCGCACCTTTGAGCTGCCCCCCATTGCATCCTATAGCAGGTGTTGTGTTCAATGACTGGCACCTGGCTCCAATCTCCTCTCAATCGAGGATTCAAATGTAATATCTTTGGTGGATCCTCCCCTTCAACTGACTTCAATCCTTGCAGTTCAATCATAAATTGTGAAACGAAAACATTGCCATTACCTTTCCTTAGCTTTTCCAGCTGAGGCACATATTCCCGATGAGCAAGGTGCGGTGTTCCAACCATAGTTATAGAAGATCCAGCAGCTAAACCACAAGGAAGGAACATCATTTTATCACCATCAGCCAACTCCTCCCCACTAATCGATACCCACGAAGGACATGACTCAGACTTCCCTTCATATACAGAAGTTTGTTCTGCATCCTTCACGTCATACTTCTCCATTTCCTCCCAAGCCTTTAGTCCCAGCAACCATGCCTCGTTTGCCATTCTTTCAAGCACTGAAAAGTCCCTCGTTCTATTCCTTCGCTTCATAATTTCTCTGGTTATACGACCATAATGGTTCTGGAATGGCTTAATAGTTTTAGGCCGTCTTTTTTCTACCAACGGTTCCTTACTGGGCATCATGGGTGCATCTTGATTTTGGTTATCCTCTAATTTCCGATGGAACACATCCTTGTAAACAGAACCCAGAATTGGCTTGTTTATGTCTGCATCTTCAAAATCACTAACTGTATTCCCATCCAACCCAATGTAACTATCATCTCCACTCAACAGCGCAGCAATCTCCAATAAATGCCGAAACTTGAATCCTAGAAAGACCAGGTATAATGCTGCAACAGCTACTAACAAATGTGATAGCTTGAACCTCCTAGGACTATAGGGTTCACCTTTTACCCTCTTCATCACGCAAAAACCCAGAAAAACAAACAAAAGAACTTAATAACACTCGAAATCCTCTTCTCTTAGACCCTTTTTTCTCTAATTGATCAAAGAACACTAATCCAGCTAAAAGAAAAGCAAAGCCTTCAAAAAAAAAAATCCCAAATCTTCAAAAAGAAACCATCTTAAACTATAAACGCAGAATCAATATAATCCACAAGATCTCGACCATCAAACGTACTTCAAATTCCAGAAAAGAAAACCGAAGCTACAGGTAGAAATGTAGATCAGAATCACAGAAAGAGCGCCAAAACCACGATGATTTTCAAGAATTACCAACTATCTCAATCGAACACCGCAACCTCCAAAAACCCCAAAAATTTCAACATTTAACCAAACATTATCACAGAAGGAGACTGACCAACCGATCAAAGCAGACCCAGAGAAAAGAAAATGTGAACTTGGTCAGATAATTTGAAAGAAAATGGAACAGACACTTTGATACTGAGGTGAGAGAAATGAGACAAATGTGGTGGCACTGTAAATCTAAAAAGTGAAACTGAAATTGAGTTGAAGTTATTTTCAATAAATAGTGTTCTAACTTCTAATTATAAATTAAAAAAAAAACAAATTGTTTGATTTCTTACCACAAGTACCAGTCTTTACTTTGCTAGATTATCTAATTGTCCTTGGCTTTTAGATTTTCAGGTTGTTAGTAAATCATTCTATTGGTGATGGAACTTAACCATATTCTGATTCACTCTAAATTTAATCCTTTCTAACTACCTCAAACAGCATTTTTGTAAGAATTGTGATCGATGATCTTTTCTTTCTACCCTTATAAAATGAAAAGTCTTGTGCACAGAATCCATCAACTCTTAATTAACACCTAAAAACCTTCCTTTCTAGCATTAAATAACTCAACTATTATGATATTCTAATATCAAAACTATTTTTTTAATATAATAAAAGTTGTTGTAAAGGTTTTGTTTTTTAATTTTATATTTTATCTATCGCTATCATGAATTTTATATTTTATACATAATGTATATTTAATCTTAGATGTTAAATGTATTGTAAATGAATAGAAGATAAACTGACGCTGTCGTAGGATGAATGAATCGATATGCAACCCTTTTTTAGAATGTTTAAGCTGGGTCAGGCCTTGGTTTAAATCATGTTCACCTGACTTTCAACTCGACCCAACATACTCTCTCTCTCCAAAAAGGAAATAAATTTGCATGTCACGTATAATGTGTCCTAATTCAACAGATAAGATTGAACTTGCAAATATACTGTTATGGATAATCACTTTCGACTATCAGCCACTATGCATCAAAGGGACCTGCTTCATCGGAGACTCTATTTCAACCGTGGAGGTAAACTATGTATGTATGCATGAATTAGCTTCAACTTGTTTATGTTCTTATCCATTACGTTTCAAATCTTAAAATTGTTCGTGTATATCAGCAAGTTGACGATGTGTATGTATCTTAGTTTATGTAATTACAGAACTAATCTTTAGATGGGAGT
>JANQAP020000059.1:660922-675280 GCA_026874005.2 Erythroxylum coriaceum
CTGCCCATCCCATCTGCCTTAATTTATTCCTCTATTCCCTACACTATCCATCTCCATCTCATAACTTTCCAAGAACTCTAAAGTGCTTTTTTTTCTTTGTTTATTTCCATATCTCCTTCTTTATCTGCCCATTCACTATTATCTTCCCATTCTATAGTGTAATATTAAAATAACAATGCCAATAAGAAAAACTCAAGATCTCATGTTATATCAATTCAGCCATACCTCTTTGCACCTGAATATTTTCCTGGAATGTGGTCCCCTTCTCAGTAGTGTACAAATTCTTGCTTGAACTTTTGAACATATTATAATCATCATTAAGTAATCTGCCTTGTGCCTCATTTAATTAATCCAGTTTTAAAAACTCCAAATCTAGTATCGAGGGATGGAGATTGAGATGATCTTTGACCATATAATTAATGTGATCAACATTGCATATTCTAAGGTCAACCACCCACATTTGGTGGTTCAAAATTTGCCTAATCATACAAAATTGACAGATTGAATCATGTCTTACTGGGGAAAATCCTTCTCAGAATGCTTTTCCTTCTGGTTATCATCATTTCCCTAGGACCAATGGAATGATCTAACTACCATGGATGTACGTTACATTTCAGTGTACATACGCACAAAAACATAGAAATTGTCAAATATAATTCTCCGTGTCGTGATCGTGAAGGTATGCTACGTTCCGCTTACACTATCCACAGAGAAAATTGATGGTTAAACCTGAGTGTGATTTGACTAAGCAATTAAATTATTTTAGTCACAATGGTAGATATCACAAGTTAACAGCTTGCATGAATAGTGCAAGAGGGACAATATGAGAAAAAGGCTAATAAAGAATGATAAGCTAGAGATTTGACTTGAACAATGAGCATATAGCTAGCGAAATAAGGCTGTTCTTTTTTCGACTTACCCTAGATGATATAGAAATGATTGCAGGACATGGTCACCAAACAGCAGAATTAGAAACAAACATGCTCTAATAAGTTCTAGTTTCTGTTCTAGTCTCTCTCTCTGTCACCCAATACATGATCAAGAATATGTGAAAGAAAGAGGTTGCTGCTATGTTTTCTTGCTTTGCCCCCACTTACAGGATAACCCAAAAAAAAAAAAAAGTACACACAAACACACGGTCAACTTGTGTTGGATTCTATGTTTGTGTCTCCTCCTGTACTCCTTACGCCCTCCTTAAATGAGTTCAAATGTGGGAGACCGCTCTTGTCTTAACCCTTAATACACTTTTCATTATCGTTATCTTCTAACCTCTTTCTCTGTCATCAGTTAATCATTATCTCTTTAGACAATAACATGATTAGCCAACGGGCCACACTAATCATCTAGTTTAGTAGGTGTCACCTTGTCCTAAACGTGTTTGCTTCTTCCTTTTTGTTAAATCTTAGTTGTTGCGGAATATGGGTTCAAGCGTGACTTTCAGTGTTTGGGATTAAGGGTTTATATGTGAGTAGTAGTACCATCTATAACTAATTTCCTGTTTAGCGCCCCACATATATGTATTTAATATATATGTGTGTACAGTTAGTCAATTAATGGCATGCAGACCATAATGCATGCCTTGATTATCACTTGATAATTACCAAAGCTGCATCCGTTTTATTGCAACGTAGATTCTAAGCAGCCTGTCATATGTATTTACGGTGGCTTGTTCTATTTTGTCTCTCGTATCCTTTTCATTACTTGACTTGGTTTAAATGGCTATTAAGTTGAATTAAAAAAAAAAGAAGGTATTTTCAGTTATCCCTTCAGGTACATGGAAAGAATTATACAAGAGGAGTATAGCTTAGAGAAGCAAGCAAGTTGAGGCGCGTGGGGGAAACGAGGGGCGTGAAGTCGAGTGGGACAAGATAGGAAAAATGCAAAATTTGATGGGACCCACAAATCTTAGAGCTGAGTTGTTGCTGCTTTTTCTCGTTCAACCAACCGAAATAAGAAAAGGATGTAAACAGTGATCGAGTGAGAGAAACATCTCTGACTCTGACTCTCTACGTTGCCCAATTGAATTCCAATAAAATAAAACTCAGGCGATTTCTTTCATTAAGCTTATATAAACATATATAATAATTATTTTAAAAAGATAAGGATTTGTATGCTTACGTGAGTGTGACCCTTCTCATTCTCCACCCAGTAGACACTAGTACCCTCCTTTTTCTTTTATTATGATTGTCAGTATTATTATTCACTTTTCTGGGTGTGTATTATTGGGTTAGTGGACATTTCATTTGCCATCCATTTTCCCATTTTCAACATGAATGCCATGGTCGGTGTTTAAATACATAACATAGCTAGGTTCATGTATATATAATTATATATATATCCTTGCCGACTTCCTTCATTTCCTTATTTATTTGTCTTGTTTGACTTATCGACAGCTATATAGATGTCTAGCTAAGCTTTCCTTCTTCTTCTTCCTCGTCTTTCTGCGTGTGTGTATGTACCCCTTAATTTGCATAAGTGTACGTTATGCATACTAATTTCCAAAAGATTTAAGCAAACGGAGCTATGTGTTATAGATACCTCAACTTTCAACTGTATATTCTTTCTCCAAGTATTCAACACCTTAAAAGTGAGATACTTAAACATCAATCCATGTAAAAAAGAAAAAGGAACCTTGAAATTAGAACTACTTCCTTTTTCCTAGTGTTGTCAAATTAAACCTAGTGTCTTAGTGGACTGAACAAGGTTCTCTCTTCTTTTAATAGGTTGATTATGCGCTCTTTCTAAGCCTAGGTCTAGTTACGCACTCATGCTAAAGCAGGAATATTGCCAATTTTCTAGGCGATCATATTTTTCTTATTTGCATGCTGGCTCTTCCTACATAGGTCGTCTAAAGCCATAGAGACCAACCGAAGCTTACCTGTTCCATCGCCCCCTCAACTTTAATTAGATACCAAGTTGTAGTTGTTAGTTACGATAATATCAACCATTGGGTCTCATCGTTGATGCTATGTAATACATGTCATCGTTATATAATAAGATTTCAATACATGTTCGACATAAAGTTTGACACACGTCATTCTGAATTTAGACAGACAAATTGGTTGAAGACTAGGTTATAAAACACAACTCTAATAACTTGGAATTTGGTGTAAGTAACTCTAGCTTAAGGTCCGGTGCAAGTTCATTGAACTCCTACATGTACTTGCATTGAACTTATTAAATCCACGAATATAATGTTTTTCTAATTTGTTTGGCACATAATTTTCCAAATAGAATACCCTATCTTGGGACTAACGTGCATGTAATAATTGAACACACTTAGAAGTGAACTATTGAAAATGAAGATGAGGACGAAAGACAGGCCACGTTGAGTTCTAGGAAAATGTGTAGTTGGGATCAACAATATCGTCCACAGAGTTTTCCAAATATGCATGAGACACACTGCTTTGGCATTTCAACCAAAGCTGGAATGATGTGATCTTGATTTGTAGTCGAAAAAAAAGGGAATAGATTTAAAAGGCATCTCTTATCCCTTCTTCTATATGTACCAAACCAATAAACAAGCATGTGATATAGCAAATGTTTCCAAATTAATTTAGCTTGCAATTATCTTGGAAACTCATTGTTAGGTTTGTACTTCATTCCCACATGGATCATATGATTAACATGCAAAGGAATGCCGTTATAATAAATACCGTTTCTATATAGTATTTGATTATTATTTTAATGATTAATTCGGTATTGAAATAATAAATAATTAAATATAATTTTGCTTTTTTTTAAGACCAGGCTCCACGTTTGCGGGCTTCCCATGTCTTCACTTTTTCACTTTCAACTTGTCTATTTACATTTAGATAGGGAGGGGGGTAATTTATTATGTGTGACGCTTCCTCACCGTACAGTCCGACAATGACCAATAAAAAAGGCCAACAGTGGTCATGTCAAGTCCCATCGTGGTCTTACGCGTCCCACATTTCCTTAACCAATGGCTAGGATTCGTCCTTTTTTTTGCTTTTCGTCTGTTCTTTATGAGATAATATCTGGGAACTGTCCGTAGAATTGAAAAGATTCGGTGATGTCACGTTCCTCTCTTTTCTTTTGCGATAGTTCCCCAGGAGAATCTCATATTAACAGTATTGACCCAGATGGAGCTGGCGTTTGAAGATAATCGTATGCAATCATCATTCATGCGACCTCTGTCTTGTTCCACACCCGATAGATAACATGACTTAAGAAGTTTTGGATTTTCAATTACAACGTTTACATCGCTAAATGCTATTATCACAAACTTCTTGTATTCCATAGAAATTGTGTATAAAGCTCAAATACTTTGTATTTTTTGCTTAAAAGTCAAATGACTCATGATGAAAGTTATGAAATTTTCTTTGTTTTGTTTATCTTTGACAAAAAAGATTATCCTTTTTACGTAAATGATGGCTTCCAAAAAGCAAATTGCTACGCGCCATACACAAAAGACTTGTATGGGAAGTATATAAATTCCTTTTACGTATTCAAGATGCTATTGTTCAATATATAAATAACAAAAAGAGGTAGATATCTATCCATTTGATTGCGTGTTTAGGAATGATAGGCCTAATGGTATGAATTAAGTTTCGAAAACATGTAGACTCTCCAGTGATATATGCGTATATCTTGTGTAAAATATTTATTTCTGGAAAAAGAAAAAAGAGGGAGTACTGGCGAAATGTTCTTGCGGATGGCCCCCTACATGGATGTGATACTTCACCAATTTGAATGAGTGGACCCCTTTGTTTCTTAACTAAGAGTAGTATACATTTTCGCAGTGGGGTATTCTCAAGTTGGACAAGAGTTGTAGGACTTTGCTGGACCTAAAGACCCTTTGGATCTCACTTATTATCACCTTTATTTCTTCAACTCCATCGATCTATCTCCCATGCCGTCCCACTCTGTTAGTTTTTCTTCTTCCTGCATTCAAAGTGTAAACACGCTTAACAAAATCTGAATTCTAGTAAAGGAAAAATAGACTTATATTGAACCATATATGATATTATAACTGCTGCTTGGAAGACAGGCTGATGAAATGAAATCTTAAAGACCATATAGGATACCACCGAATTACAACTTTGATCGAAAGCCATGCGATAAATGGCAACAAAATCTCATCGAAGAAGATGAGCAGGGAAAGGCTGATGGTCCTATACCTTCAGAACGGTACGTGTTGGGACTCTGGGGGATGGCCCATAACGAAAGTACATGACAGTCATACTCGATCCTAAGTCCTACCACCCCCTCCGCTCCATCTGCACAGTACCTTCAATCATTTAATGTGAAAACTGAAAACACATTTCTTTCTCAAAGAATTTGGTAAGAAATAGTAACCATTTTACTAACGAAGACTTTCCCAGTGGAACGCAAAATTTAAAACTAAAAATAATAATAATAATAAGGAGAAGATAAAGACATTCTTAGAAAGAGGATAGCTGAGTAAATCTTCCTAACTTTGAGGGTAAGATGTCCCCCTTCCTGAATTGTCTGCAATGAACATGAAAAAGTCACAGTTAAAGCGAAGAAAAAAAACATCAAACAATAACTCACTGTGTCCTTCTCTGACAAATATCTGACACACTTCTCTTTCTCTCTCTATCTCTAGACATAGAAACACTCTTTTTCTTTCTTTCTCCACAGTGTTGGCTCTGCCTTTTCTCCTGGGTATATATAAAATTGACAGCCAAAAGTAATGGTGCTTCTGTATTCATTGATTGAGCCATATCAGAGCTAGAAAAGGAGATTGGGAGAGTTAAAAAGTAGTGGACGTGATACTGTAGTTTCAGTACCTATCACCACCACCAAAAACACTGTTTCCATTACTGGAAACAACCGCCCAAGCGAAAAAAATCCTTTCCGTGTAAAACAAATGTGTCGTTATGTAGCTGTGATTACTTATTTATCGGTTGAGATCTTAGTACGTGCTTAAAGTTGTTGACTTTGCATGTCCGTGTACCTTCAATGCGCTCTGAGAATGATTTGTACCTGTCAGTTGGCTTACAAATTCTGATTTTTTAAGGTTTCTGGTGTAATAAGATCTGGGTTTTTGGGGGGATTGATGGTGAAGCAGTATTTGGTGACTCCCAAGTGAGATCTAGTGTTGGCTTGTGCATTCAACTTCGGGGTTTTCTGTTACGGGTTTTCTTGCTTGAGTTTTGTGGTGAAGTAATCAACTAAAGGCTGGTTTACTTTATTGAGAGCTACAAGCTGAGTGGTTCTTAGTTTCGTAGCTAAAATGCGGGATTTCACTTAGTGATATGTCGCATGAGTGTTTTGAGGCTGATGATTGAAGAACTTGGGGGGTTGTGGGCGAAGAGGATAGCAAACGGATGAGGCTGAAATCGATCGTGTTTTGTAGCAAAACCGGCTTCGGTTGAAAATTCAAGAAGTGGGTTTCTTGTGGGTTCTCTATGGTATTAGCTTTATGGTGACGTTTCATTGGATGCGATCTCTTTCTCTTGTGATTGGTGAATAGTTGAAAAATTTGAATCCTGGTTGGACTTTGAAGCGGAAGGACAAAGATTGAGGCATGGTATTGTGTAGAGAGCAGGGGGTTAGTGGAAGAACTGTTAAGTGGTTTTGTTGGTGATCTGGTATTTAATTTATACGGTTAAGGGTGGTTTTGGATCATCCGGTGGTGGGTATAATATCGATTGAAGATTTTCTTAGTCTTGTGTTAGAATGAGGCCCTCTTCAGCTGGTTTTAGTCCACAAACCCAGGAAGGTGTGTATTAGTTTGCTTGCAGATTTCTGGACTTCATTACTTTTGGTGTGATTCTCTCATACACGCTCAAACTCACACTCACACACTCGCCGACCTTTGTACGGACACATATTGTTCGTCTCTTTCTTAAGGGAATGGACTCTGGTTTTTGGTGAATTGACAGTAAAGATTATACAGAAATGAACGATAGAAATCGAGATCTTGAAATGCATGACTGGCAGATAATTTATATGTCTAATTATGCTTTTCAATTTCTGATATCTTTTGTTTGCTTCCGAATTTTAGGTAATCTTTAGAGAGCTTAATTGATAGACAACTTTCCGTTTTTTTGATTTGGCTTTTTCTCGGTCTACTTAGTGATCAAGCTTACAAATTCCGGAGTTTTATAATTTCCTTTTGAATTAAAAGAATATATTAGCGTCAATTATCAAGCACTTTGGAACAAATATTGTTCTTCATGGGATCTTTACTCTGCCTTTAATGAAATCTCCAGGGGAGATGAGGGTGTTGAATTCCGAACTTTGGCATGCATGTGCTGGTCCACTTGTTTCTCTACCTGCAGTTGGGAGCCGCGTCGTTTATTTCCCTCAAGGTCACAGTGAGCAGGTTAGTATTATGTCCGACATAGCCTGCTTTGCTGTATTATGAAGATTGCTTTTGATTTGCAAGTGTATCTCTTAATTGTCTTTGCATGACCTCTTTAATTTTTTTCCCCATACAATTTTCTTGTTGATCATTGTCGGTGAATTTTGAAGCGACTGTTTTTCGTGTGTGTGTGTGTGTGTGTGTGTGTGTTCTTCGTTTCCTTCATTCCACTTCTCATTTTAATCCTTCCACAAATTTCATCTTTGTCGGTGGCTATCTTACTGTTATTTCAACCTTATATCTGTGCTGATGTATGCAGGTTGCTGCTTCAACTAATAGGGAAGTCGATGCCCATATACCAAATTATCCTAGTTTACCCCCACAACTTATCTGCCAGCTTCACAATGTAACCATGCATGTAAGAATTGTTTGGTTGTTTCCAGATCTACATTTTCCTTTTGCTTCCTACGTTAAGGCTTATTATTCATCTCAATTTCAGGCAGATGTTGAAACAGATGAAGTATATGCACAGATGACTTTGCAGCCATTGAGTCCGGTATTTATCTGTCCTTTCTGATTCTGTTCATAGAAACTTGTCTAGATGTCATCACATGTTAAAATGACTCCATCCTGCAGCAAGAGCAAAAGGACGCATATCTTCCAGCAGAATTGGGCACCCCGAGCAAGCAGCCAACCAATTACTTCTGTAAAACTTTGACTGCAAGTGACACTAGTACTCATGGAGGATTTTCTGTCCCCCGCCGGGCAGCTGAAAAAGTGTTTCCTCCATTGGTAAATGTTCTACATATCTAGTGACATTTGGACATTTCTTTGGTTATAGTCTTGTGGGTAATTTCTAATGTTTCCTATTCAATTTCAGGACTTCTCCCAGCAGCCTCCTGCTCAAGAGTTAATTGCTAGAGACTTGCATGATAATGAATGGAAATTTAGACATATTTTCCGTGGTGAGTTGTATTTTCATTTTAGAATTTAGCAGACATATGGGTAGTTGAAGAATTTTAGCTCATAAAAAATGAAGTCCAAGATAGGGACTAACAAGTAAAATACCTAATTGGACTTTTTTTGGTCGTGGTTATTAGTGACATCCATTTACTTTCTATTCATGTGGTGGGTTTTCTTTCCATTTCCAACTTTTACACAGAATTCATAATGCATTTATTTGTTAACTTCATTTACATTTCCTATGTATATGCATTTCTTATTGAGAATTTCTTGTCATCAATACCGATTAGTTTGCATCCATTTGACACCGGAGAGGTTCATGTCTCACATAACTGAAGTAAGTGGTAGAAATCAAGTTAGCAGCTATCCAACTGTAAAGTATTGACTTTAAACTATAAAGTGAACATTGAAGTTAAGCTTCTTGGTTAGATTGCTGGAATTGATCATCATTTTCGTGATATATTGTTCCATGAGGTCTAGAAGATAAAGTGTTTATGCATCAAGTGTTGAACTCTCATCAGTTAATGAATTTTCTTCATCCAGGGCAGCCAAAGAGACACCTTCTTACAACAGGGTGGAGTGTTTTTGTGAGTGCGAAAAGACTTGTCGCCGGGGATTCTGTGCTTTTTATATGGTGGGTTTGCTGATAACTTACCTGGCCTATGATTTTCGCCTCTTAAACTTTTTCCTTTGCATCACCATAAAAGTAAAATTTTTTAATAATTTATGCTCTATTTACCTGTATGGTGTCTTGGATGAGTGCAAAAATGAGTGGTTGAAGGAGTAAATGTCAGTACCATTGAGTACGATTGATATAAAAATGGGTTTTCTCCTACCTTCTAAAGAGAACCTCTATATTGCATGTTTGACGTTTTTCTGGTGAATGGATGAAGTCTCAGACCCGTGTGTGCCTAATTACAAAGTATTAGGGTTTTAGAACTTCCAGACATGATTTATTATGAACAATAACATTTTGTCTATAAGCTTACAGATGCTGTTGTGATGTTAGGAATGAAAAAAATCAACTGCTTCTTGGAATCCGGCGTGCAAACCGTCCTCAAACTGTGATGCCTTCATCAGTGCTGTCAAGTGATAGCATGCACTTGGGGCTTCTTGCTGCAGCAGCGCACGCTGCTGCGACAAACAGTCGTTTCACCATATTTTATAATCCAAGGTATATGTTTATGTTAAGAGTTTACTTGTAGTGGAGTTCTGTAACCGTTCTCTGTAAATTTTCATCACCTCTTCCTCAGGGCTAGTCCATCAGAATTTGTAATACCATTGGCCAAGTATGTGAAAGCAGTCTATCATACTCGGGTGTCTGTTGGGATGCGCTTTAGAATGCTGTTTGAAACAGAAGAATCCAGCGTTCGTCGGTCAGTTCTAAACATCCTGCTTAGATTATTATACCCCTCCTTTCTGTTCTGGGCTTGTTATGCTTCCATCTATGTCCTATGTGAACATTTGCTTGCTATATAATGACTGTGTCGGTAATATTTTTCCTTTGTTCTTTTCTTCTTTCATCACCCTTCATATTCTTTGGGATAAATGCTTTTCTGTTATTTGAACTTAGATTTCTGACAACCTGTTTGCATCCAGCTACATGGGTACAATAACTGGCATAAGTGACTTAGATCCTGCTAGGTGGCCAAATTCCCATTGGCGCTCAGTTAAGGTGAGTTGAAGAAAATAGTGGTGTCATCTTTTGCTGCACAAATGTAAGATTATTGATCTTTTGTACGGCTTAGGCTCTAGTTTAACCACTTATAACATGTGATGCACAGGTTGGCTGGGATGAATCCACAGCTGGGGAGAGGCAACCAAGAGTTTCCCTATGGGAAATTGAACCACTAACAACATTCCCAATGTATCCTTCCCCATTTCCTCTGAGGCTTAAACGTCCATGGCCACCTGGATTCCCCTCTTTTCATGGTATGATTGTCATGGACTACTATGAGAGCTTTCATGAATCTAGTTGCTTCGAGATCTTGTTCTGGTTTCAGATTTGTTTCTTAAATACATGATTGGAAAGAACAGGATGGATAGCTTCTGTTTCTTCTGCTTTTTTCTTTTTTTTGATTCTGGAAGCATTTTCCTCTAACCTCTACATTTTCTGTTTCTTTTATATTCAGGTGTAAAGGATGATGATCTGGGAATGAATTCTCCCCTTATGTGGCTTGGAGGAGATGGAGATCGAGGTCTTCATTCTATGAGCTTTCAGGGATTTGGAATCTCACCATGGATGCAGCAAAGAGTTGATACTACAATGCTTGGTTTGCAGCCTGATGTCTACCAAGCTATGGCTGCTGCTGCACTTCAAGAGATGAGGGCTGTAGATCCTTCAAAGCCTTTAGGGGCATCCATGTTGCATTTTCAACAACTCCAAAATCACCCTAGCAGGACAGCTACTTTAGTGCAACCTCAGATGTTGCAGCAGTCTCCGCCTCAACAAGCCTTTCTTTCAGGTGTTCAAGAAAACCAACATCAGTCTCAGTCTCAGTCTCAGTCCCAGTCCCAGGTTCAGACACAGCCACATCTGATTCAGCAACAACTGCAGCATCAGATGACAGTTAGTAGTCAGCATCAGCATCAGCAGCAGCATTCGCTGTCACAACAGCAACTGGTTGATCATCAACAGATTCCTGGTGTTGTCTCTGCCATACCACAATTCGCTCCAGCTTCTCAATCACAGTCATCACCGTTGCAAGCCATTTCTTCACTGTGCCACCAGCAGAGCTTTTCTGACTCAAGCGGGAATCCTGTGACTACCCCTATTGTGACTACCCTTCAAAGTCTCTTGGGTACATATCCCCAGGATGACTCAGCACATCTACTCAACCTGCATAGAAGCAACCCCTTGATAACTCCCTCAGGGTGGCCATCCAAGCGAGCTGCCATTGAACCTCTTATTTCTTTTGCATCTCCCCAATGTGCTGTACCACAAGTAGAACAGTTGGTTTCACCGCAGACAAATATGTCACACAACAGCATTTCATTGCCACCATTCCCTGGCAGGGAGTGTTCTATAGATCAAGAAGGTGGCAGTGATCCACAAAGCCATCTTCTGTTTGGTGTGAATATAGAACCCTCGTCTCTTTTACTTCAGAGTGGAATTCCAAGCCTTAGAGGAGTTGGCAGTGACAATAATTCCACAAACATACCCTTCTCATCCTGTAATTACATGGGCACTACAGGCACGGATTATTCTATTAATCCAGCAGCTACACCTTCTAGTTGCATTGATGAATCAGGTTTCTTACAGTCCTCAGAAAATGCAGGCCAAGTAAATGAACCAAACAGAACCTTTGTGAAGGTAAATTACCCCTTTGAGAGTCTGATTAATGTTAAAATCTGCAATAATGCTTCTTTGTGGTTTTAGTCTAAGCAATGGTAAATGGAACTTTTAAGGTTTTGACGGTGGAATTATTTACAGGTACATAAGTCAGGGTCCTTTGGCAGGTCTTTGGATATAACCAAATTCAGCAGCTACAATGAGTTACGCAGTGAGCTTGCACGGATGTTTGGTCTTGAAGGCCAGTTGGAGGACCCTCTGAGATCAGGCTGGCAGCTTGTATTTGTTGACAGGGAGAATGATGTGCTTCTCCTCGGTGATGACCCCTGGCAGTAAGCTTTCATCTTATATAGCTCTTGTTTTTTAGGCACTTCTAAAGTTTCTTTGTCCATTATTCTTCTGAATGTATAGTGATACTTGATTAACAGAGTTATTTTAAAACAAATTTCTTGAAACAATTCTTGATTAGCTCACTGCTTATCATCTGATATGCTTCGATGCCAGGGAATTTGTGAACAGTGTGTGGTGTATCAAAATACTGTCGCCACAGGAAGTGCGACAAATGGGCAAACGACGGGTAGAGCTTCTGAATTCTATCCCAGTTCAGAGGCTCCCAAATGGCAGCTGTGATGACTTCGCAAACCGGCAGGAGTCAAGAAATTTGAGCACCTCTATAGCATCCGTGGGGTCTTTGGAATACTGAAACAGTTTAATCAGTCAAGATACCACCCCAATTCCTGTAATATTAGGGTCTCTTCATACCCGTCCAGAAGTGGGAAGTCCTACCTAATCCTAGTTTTAAGTCTTATATGTAAGCTTATTACTGTAATTAGAAGATACCCTTTTTTGTTCCCCTTGTTTTTATGGTACCGAATATACACAGTTCGTAACTAGTAGGCCACCAATATTTCGTGATAGTACGCATTCTCTTTCAGTTGTTTCGCGGTCAAATTTTCTATCAGCTAATGGTTGCTGTGGCCTGTGGATGAGCATGACATTAGTGTGCCATAATTTGACGTTTTATGGGTTGTTGTGACATGACATATTGGGTTTAGACAATCAGTACTGTGCTGTAGGTTCCAGTCTCATGTGACGGGTCCTTTTACGATAAGGAGCGGGTTGAAAGCAACTCTTCCTATGCTTGCATTAATGCAATAATGGCCTCTGCGTTTTTAGGTTCGTGGTTGTGGAAATTATTATAGCCCTGAAAAAGCCATCTTTGGTTTCCAATTTGGGTAGACCTGAAACATAGAGTCAATCACTACCTGCTATAGGCTGTGTAAGTTTGGGCTAGTCTTTCCAAGTCACAGTAAAGGTTCTTGCTTTGCCTTGCATTTGTTGAATCTTGAATCAGTCCAATGTTTCATCTTCGTTGGAATGAGAAAACCGGAAATGTCTTGTCAAGTATGGGTGAATTTGGTTGAGTTCAGTGGGAGTTGATATGGCACGTGAGGCACGGGCTTTTCAACAGTGGCAGTACATTGTAGTGGTTTAATAGGAAGCTCCAACCATTGAAAGTGAGAGAGGAGGAGATTTTCAGACTTACTTTTGGTGTGGGACTGGGTCTATGGTAGTCAGAGATAAGAGTCACTGTATAAAGTTAAGATATGACTTGAAAGTTTTTATGTTTTGGTAAAGGATAATAAGAATTTTCTTGATAGGAGTGGAATGGTGACAAGGCAGGGCACTATATCAAACAATTCCAAAGGCCCTTTATTTTCAAGTGGGAGGAAGAAAAGCACAAAACTTTTCTTTGACCTCTAGTCTCGTGCACGGCACCGTCAAGCACAAAATGATGGCCGCATGAGTGACTATGTATGCCCTACTTGCTTTTCTTCCATCAATCCTCATTAGATGAAGGGGTTAAGCAGGTCATTGGTTTAAATCATCGACCTTAGGCATATGCTGGAGTGACTCCAGCTACACATGCTTGAAAGAGTCGAGCTTTAATTAGATAATGAAATATTCTTCAAGCTGTTTTTTAGGAAGTTTTTCATTCCATCTTGTAGCAGATTTTTCGGCAATTTGGTTATATTTCTGCTGTATAAATAACTGATGTTGAGATCAATAAAAGATATCAGTTTTCCCTTTTATATTTGTTCTTTATTCTGCTCAAAACCAACAGCATAGCTACGACCCTGAGCTGCTAAAAAAGCAGATGATTTGTAGCTGAGGGTCCCAAGCTAAAGCTTGGCTTCAACAACAGAGCGTGATTCGTGCGAACCACGATGAGAAAAAGAATAAAGTATGCACACACACAAAAAAAAAAAAAAGAGTTTGATACAGAAAAAGTGAAAAAGTATAGGAAGTTAAACCCCTTCATAATTATTCTTCCAGGTTACATCTACATGATTACGGTCTGAATTCAAATAGGAAGTAAGAAATTAGTGTTGAGGTTATCAATCACTTCCACTCATCCAACTTCGATTGGTAACCTCTCCTAGCCAAGGAGAAGTTTGCATTCATTAATCCTGTGAATCTTCAAAATCAAAAGAAAATTGAACCTCCTTGGTGAGTACAAACAACTTCAATACTTGCCTTATCTTTTTGGACATTCATAAGTCAAGTTAGATACATATAGTCTTTCTTGTTTTCCTTTAATCAAATAATCTTAGTGTATATACCCCCAGTCTGCCCAGCTTTCTTGAACAAGGTACAAAGGCCAACAGCTCCAAGATCATTCAACCCATGGCCCATTAGTACAATCAAATGAATCTAGTTCTTGAAGTTGATCCATCGCATAATAACCAACTTCATCTTATGGGGTCATCGAGGAAATGATAGAAAAAAGTTCCAATGAGAATGT
>JANQAP020000059.1:729963-747892 GCA_026874005.2 Erythroxylum coriaceum
GCCGCTCTTGCAGGCTTCGTACTCGGATATCACTCAGGATGTCGAGTACATGTCCTATGAGAGTGGGGTGTTACAATTTTGCTTCCTTGATGGCTTATTCGGCTGGGCTAAGCTTGAAGTACAAAGGCGAGGAGTACAAAACCTAGCCACTGCCATGCCCGTAGTCGAGTTGCTCATCGAATTCAAGTGTAAAGATGCGACAAAGGGGCAAGACAAGAAGTCCATCAATTCTGGCAAAGGTGGGGGAGACAAGGGGAAGCCTCAGAAGGAAGGAAAAGCCCACAAAGGCAAGGGGAGGGAAGATAATTCCAAACCAAAGGTAGCATGTTTCTTATGTAATGGGCCTCACCGAACCTTCGAGTGCCCAAAGCGTGGGAAGCTTGCTGCTAATGTCTCTTCTGTTGAGGAAAAAGAAGAGGGGAAGAGAATTGCTTCACTAAAACTCCTCAATGCAATTCAAGCAAAGGTGAAGGAGCAATCCCGAGGTCGTATGTACGTGGAGACTTAAATTGGAGGTAAGACTTTGAAAGCCATGGTGGACATTGGGGCCGATACGGTATACACGGCCAAGGAGCTAGCAAGGGAAATAGGCCTACCGTACCAAAAGGAGAAGGGCTATGTCAAGGGAGTTAATGCCAAAAAGCTCCATATCGAAGGTGTGGCTTGTGGGACGCTAAATCGCATTGGTTAATGGCAAGGTAACGTCGATATCACTATTGCTCCTATTGATAGCCATGAATTTTATTTAGGAATTGACTTTTTAGACGTGATGAAAGCATTTTTGGTTCCTTATGCCAATACCATGTGCATCATGGAGAACGACCAACCATGTGTTGTGTCCGTCCAAAGGAAAATTGGAGAGGAAAGAATGGTATCTGCTCTCTAATTATCTAGAGGCCTAAAGCGGCAGGAGCCTACTTATTTGGCTACTCTCAAGTTGGAGGAAGGTTCATTGGATGGGAGAGTTGGAGCACCCACACCCATTCAAGAGGTCCTTGAAGAGTTCAAGGATGTAATGCCTGCAGAACTTCCAAAGAAGCCCCCACCAAAGAGGGAGGTAGATCATGCTATCGAATTGGAACTTGAAACTAAACCTCCTGCACTTACTCCATATCGAATGGCACCTCGAGATCTTGAATAATTGAGGCGCCAATTAAAGGAATTACTGGATGCTGGATATATTCGTCCCTCTAAAGCACCTTATGGAGCGCCGATGTTGTTTCAAAGGAAACATGATGGATCACTTCGGTTGTGCATTGACTACCGAGCACTTAACAAGATCACAATCAAGAACAAGTACCTGATTCCCCTCATTGCAGATTTGTTTGACCAACTTAGAGATGCAAGGTATTTTTTCAAGTTAGATTTGAGATCAGGATACTACCAAATCCGCATAGCCAAAGGAGATGAACAAAAAAGGACTTGTGTTACAAGGTACGGGTTGTACGAGTTTTTGGTTATGCCTTTTGGACTCACCAATAGGTCGGCTACATTTTGCACTCTCATGAACAAGGTACTTGCTTCATTCTTTGATCAATTTGTTGTTGTATACCTTGATGACACAGTTATTTACAGCGAGACATTGGAGGAACATGGGGGGCACCTATGACAAGTGTTCCAAATATTGAGGGAAAATGAACTTTATGTGAAGAAGGAGAAGTGCTTTTTTGCTCAAGAAGAGGTGGCATTCTTGGGGCATGTTATTTGCAGAGACAAGCTTGGGATGGACAAGGCAATGGTGCAGGCCATCCATGAATGGAAGCTGCCAACTAAGGTGACCGAGCTAAGATCTTTCCTTGGCTTGGTGAATTACTATAGAAGATTTATTAAGGGGTATTTTTCTATAGCCGCTTCGCTTACCGACTTGTTGATGAAAGGGAGAACATGAGATTGGTCTCCTGTTACGTTCCTGACTCATGGATCGTGTCACAGGGCAATTCACACAGAAATCATAATCAAGCAAATAATCTTTGTTCTTGCCTTTACTCGAGTTCTTGCGTCGGCCTATTTTGATAAGTAATTCAGCTCGTTAAAGGGAGGCCGGCCTGCGGCCCGGCCCATCGACCAGTCCACCGGCTCGTAGCCTGCCCAATGGACCGGCGGCTCATCCCGACCCGTCCATTATATTTTTATTAAAACGACGTCATTAATTAAAACGACGTCATTTTGGATAAAGCCAGCGAGCCACGGGCTGGGTCGGGCCAGCCCGTGGCCTGGCTCCGGAGGACCATGGTAGGCCCATGGCCCACCCAACCCGGGCCAAAACACAGGTCGGGCCGGAATTGCCATCCCTAGGAACCTGAAACCTCTCAATTCGTTAGAGTGAACTCAAATCTCAATTGAAATAATTTTCTGACTGCTTGTATTATTTTGAATAAAGCCATAAATAGGCAACGTTTTACAAGCAATAGAAATCCTAACATAGTAAGTTTCTAAAATAAGAAGTAATGCCTATCTCGCTGTAAGCTTATCCTAACATCGTAAGCTTATCCTAACTGAACTTTTATTGAAATAAAATAGCTTATCCTAACTAATCTTTTATTGAAATAAAATCTAACTAAATAACTTCTAAGTCGGCAAGGCTTCAGCGCTCCTTCCGCTTGTAGGACTGACTTACGAACGCATCCATAACATCTCCCAAGTGCCAACAAGCATTCCAGTGGCTAAAGGAAGCCATTATGAAGGAACTGGTGTTGTCTCTGCTTGACCACACCAAGTCATTTGAGGTACATACAAATGTTCTGAATTTGCCATTGGTAGTGTATTGATGCAAGAGGGGTATCCCATTGCTTATGAAAGCTGAAAACTTAATGATAACGAAAGGAAGTATGTCGTACAAGAGAAGGAGATGACCACAGTAGTACATTGTTTGAGAACATAAAGCTACTACTTACTTGGGAGCAAGTTTGTGGTCAAGACTGACAATGTTGCCACTAGTTATTTCCAAAGTCAAAAGAAGCTCACTCCAAAGCAAGCTAGGTGGCAAGAATTCTTGGCGGAATTCGACTTCATCATGGAGTACAAGCCTGGTAAGGCTAATCTTATTGCGGATGTCTTGAGTAGAAAGGGAGGGCTTGCGAATCTTAGTAGTCCAAAAAGCAACTTGAAGGATTGCATCAAGGAAGGGTTGGTGTGTGACATTATGGGCCGAATCATTATGTCGCTTATCAAGGAGAGAAAGACAAGACGATTTTGGGTGGAGAATGGCCTAGTGTACACCAAGAAGAAGAGATTGTACATTCCACTTTATGATAGCTTGCGAAGGGAAGTCATAAAGGAATGTCATGATAGCAAATAGGCGGCATCTAGGTATGCATTGCACATTTGCACTTATGGAAGATTCATACTATTGGCCTCGAATGAAGGATGATGTGGAAGCTTATGTGAGAACATGCTTGGTTTGCCAACAAGATAAGTTGGAGCAACAAGTGCCTGTTGGTTTACTTGAGCCACTCGCTATTCCATCAAGACCTTGGGAAAGTGTCTCTATGGATTTTATAGTAGGCTTGCCCACATCAGAAGGGTGTAATTGGATCTTTGTAGTGGTGGATTGATTTTTCAAGTATGGGACATTCATTCCGACACTCAAGGATTGTACCGCTGAACAAGCAGCTCAATTATTCATGTAACATGTGAAATATTGGGGCGTGCCGAAAACAATAGTGAGCGATAGAGACACTCACTTTATGGGGAGATTTTGAACGGATTTGTTTAAGCTCTTGGGCACGAATCTTAATTTCTCTACAAGCTTCCACCCCCAAACTGATGGCCAAATAGAGCGGGTAAATGCATTGTTGGAGATGTACCTGAGGCGCTATGTGAGTGCCAATGAACGAGATTGGGCAAGGTTGCTTGATGTTACCCAATTCTCCTACAATCTTCAAAGAAGTGAATCAACAGGTAGGAGTCCATTTGAGATCGTGTTGGGACGTCAACCAATGACTCCTAATTCCGTCCCATAGGCTATATAGGAATTAGCCCATCAGCTTACAAGTTTATCGAAGAATTAAACGAGTAAACTGATATTGCTCGCACATATTTGGAGAAAGCCTCCAAAAGGATGAAGAAGTGGGCTGATAAAAAGAGGCGACCTAGAGAATTCCAAATAGGCGACCTTGTGCTTGTCAAAATGTATAAGCATGTGCGGAGCAATGGGCTTAACTAGAGTCTCCTGAGAAGGTATCAAGGGCTATTTCTGATCATCAAGAAGGTGAATCCCGTTGCCTACAAGGTAGAGTTACCTCCAAAAATCAAATACCATTCGGTATTTCATGTCAACTTGTTGAAATCATTTAAGGAAGACAAGGAAGATCTCAATCGTAAGGTTTCAAAAAGAGCACCGATGGGAATACGTATCAGCATGATAAGGAGTTCGAAGCCATCTTGTCTGATCGTGTAGTGCGCCACTTTAACCAACCACCTACATACGAGCTATTGGTGAAATGAAAGGGAATTCCAGATAGTAAGGCAAGCTGGGAGCCAATTCAGGGACTTTGGCAATTCAAGGAACAAATCGAAGCCTACGAGGAAACAAAGGCAACGGGTACATTGCCACATTAGGTGGGGGAAAATGTCACGTTCTGCATGTTTCAGAGGCTACAAGGTGAGGTTTTGCTCAAAAGAATCTTCTAGAGCTTGGTAGAATTTTATAAAAGACCCTGGAAGCTCATGGAACATTGTAGAACACTCTGGAACATTATAGAAGGTTGTAGAATGATGTAAATATGTATCTAATACATAAAGTATCTAGAGTAGTATAGAAGATTCTAGAAAGGGGTATTATTGTAATTTGTACACAGGAGATATTTTGTAAGGAATAATCTCCACCGTTGGATCAAATCAATTTTCACCGTCCATTGAGAGGTGGAGGACTATATAAAGGAGATGACTCCCTCATTTGTAACAATCGAAGAATCTAAGAGTTTAAAGTAATAGAAGTATCCAAGATTCCTTAAGATCTCTTATTTGTGTCTTCTTTACTTACTTAGTTCTTTATAGTTCAAGTAGGCATCTTCGAGAAACGCTAACTAGCTACACTCGAGTTTGGGAGAAAAAGTGTACTAGTGTTACATGTGAAGTTCGAGTGAAAGAAATCGCATGACACTTTGCATTAACAAGTGCTATTAGAATGAAGTAGTATATATTTTTTGTTCGAGTTGAACCAACTTTCTATTCTTTGTTTCTCTCTTGTCTTGGAAAGGTCAAAGAGCAGTCTATTTATAATTCTTCCCTAGCAATTATGTACCAAGAATATCTGAATCCTCAAATGTTAACGGCCTCCTGATAGGGCTAGCAGGAAGATAATATCTCACTAATAATTTGATGGATAAATTTCCATAATCGGTTGGACCAATTAGTTCTTTCTGGAATATGAATTCCGGTTCATATTCTTTTTCTAACTGTTTTTTTTTTGTTGGATTACATAAAATTTTTTGGATACAATTTGACGAAAGATCCAGAGGTAGAAGCCTGAGAAGGAACACCAATACAACCAAATGAAAGCAACCTTATTAACCATTTGGTTCTCCTCAAAAATTGATTTTGAATGAGCAAATCCATTTATGTCTAGACCTCAAAACAGAATAGCTAAGTTATTGACATACTTAGATCCTTCCAAACAATATGCATATGCCTCTGTACACATTATACCATGCTTTAAAAGGTTATCAGTTGACAGCCTCTAAAATCATTAGTTGTATTAAAACTTAAAACCCTAATTTTGAATTGAATTTGTTATTAGGATAAATATTTCTTAAATTAAGAAGTCATTAAAACTCAGACAGTTTCATTGATTCAGGACAAGTCTAGACTTGAGTCTTGAATCATTGATATGAAAAAAGTACTAAAGCTAGGATGTTTTGGACATGCACTTGCTTTGATATTTGGATGCATTAGAAGGTACATGTCTCTCCAACCTATAATGTGTAAAATGCGAGCACTTAAATATATTTGGGTTGGTGTATTTAGCTGTTAGCGAGTTTTGGAATATCCTTATTTTTCTTCCCATCAAATACGTCAGACACATTTGTTTGCAATTATCATATGAATTAGATTCGATATTCGTACCTTCAAAGGGGAAAACACACAAGAAACTTCCTACCTCATGAAATCCTGTTTCTAATAGTCCCTGAACAGGACCATATTAGTTGAATCCCTTATCCAATTGCAGTCCGATTTCATGGCTACGTTCCTCTAGTACTTGAGCAGAAACTATATAGTATTTTCTTCTGTTGTTAGTGTACGATATAATAGTATTCACTTTGATGCTCGTGAATATGAATATGATGGTGGTAGAGTAGTACTTCCAATTCTGCTAATAATTGAATACAAGACTCGTATCTCTTTGACTGACGGGGACTGTTGACTGTTTCACTGAATTCCATGTATTTTGTATATTTTTTACTTTAGGACAAATTCGATTAGTCTATTCCTTTGGCTAGTTGAAAGACAAATTGTCCACACTGTGTATTGGATTCCTCTCCGAGGCAATTATTCATTGCGCATTAGTCACCTGTTCACATCTCCTAATTCCACAGGTTAATGCTTATAATTCACATGTATAAATAACAACTGCAAGTCATCCATTTCTTTTTCTTGTTCATAATAATTTACTCAATATAACTCTAGGTGTCAGAAGTCTTTTGGTTATCCGCTTTGAAAAGTATTAAGGTAAGTGGAAAATTAGCTGAAAAAATGCAACTTTGGAGGGCAATGGAAGCATAAAGAAAAGGGGAACAGAAAAGAAAAGAACAGATCATTTGTTTTCGTTAATCAATTCTTATTCTGTTTCATTAAATCTCATTAACATATTTATATGAGGTTCACATAAATGTGTGGATAAAATTAAATAGTATAAGATTAAAACACTCTAACGAAAACAGAGGATCTTGTTCCACAGAAAAGGGAACAGATCTTTTGTTCACATTGACCAGTTTCTATTCTATTTTATTAAGTCTTATCCAAATATTTATATAAGATTTATATAAATATGTAGACAAAATTAAATAGCACATAATTAGAGCATTCTAAGAAAAACAGAGGATCTTGTTCCAAGGAAAAAGATCTATCTGTTGCTTTTCAAGTAATGTTTTGTTTAATAATGGATGTTCCCTCTCCCCACCACACTGAGCAGTATTATCTTTGGTTTGTGCGGTGGAGATGCATACTGAAACATGCGTAGGTAAGCAGTTTAGATTACTTTAATAGATTCAAAAGATAGTCATGTTTGTATCATCTTAATACGTAATGATGAATATGGTTTAATCTCTTTATTGTTTTACCGTCTCTCTCTCTTGTCTTGGCATCTCTGATTAGCATGGTGTTTCCAGGAACTGGCTTGAGTGGTTGAGGAAGATTGTTTTTTTTTTGCCCCCCTTCTTATTGTTCAAATTGTAATCTGTAAAACCATTTCATATTGAATTATAATTAGAAGATTTACCTCAAATTATATAGTTCAACATTAGACAATTGAGTTCTGCAACCCCAGAGAAAAAGAAAAAAGATCTCCGACTAGAGGGACGTGTGGGTAAGTTTGTGGGTGAGTGATGCTAATCTTTGCTTTAAAGGGTTAATGATTATGTGGGTTGGAAAGTAAAAGGAGAAAGGCAATAAAGCTTTTGGATGACAATCAACTTGCTGCATACGTTGTCCCCTCCTGAGGTGTCAATCGTCCTTTCACTCACCTGCCCCTGTCAATACACACCTTTGCTCATTACAGCTAACTCCCTATTTCCTTCCACAAGTAGCATATATCATATTTTTGTAAAAAACAATTTAAGGAAAAAGAATATGATATTAATATCTTTCGAATGTTTCTTTTGATGATCTGCTTGCTCTATGATTTATATGATTTGAGCCTTGAATGTAGTAAATAACGTTTTCATGGTTGTTCCATTTGTTTTGTTTGATCGGAAATAACATAGATCAATATATCAGTTATATAGCCTTATCAATCACTTGAAGCTCCAAAAGCACACCACAATGGTATTAAAAAAAAGGGCCTTCTTGTTCTAGACATGCAAAAAGATTCGAAGAAAGTTCTCATTTACTAGATAAAGAAATTGTTTTTAAATTAAAGAGGTGTCAAGAAATTTTATATTTCTTCCAAACTTTACATTAAAGAGAGAAAATAAGATATGAAAGCACAGGGAAAGAAAGAACATGGAACACAACGAGTCTTTTCTAAAACATAAAGACAAAAATAAGTTTTACTGTTAACTGCTTGTATTTCTGCTTAAATTAATCATATAATTGCAGATCAATTATCAATGTGACATTTGCACGCGAAGGCCATGATTCAATTTCAGCGATATCCCTTTGGCTCCGTTTTGTTGGCAACTGGCAATCAAAGGACCAAAGAATGACACTTTCTTAAACATGTTGATTTACTTTTTCCCATGAAAACATCAGTTCAAGGCATAGTGAAACATCCTCTTGCCTGTAATATTCTGCTTTGCTTTACGACACAAAATACTGGAGGTTGTCAAAATCAGGAATTACTAGGTCATATATATCCAAAACCTCTGATTTTGCACAGACAGGTGCTAACTTGTATTGTACAAACTTAATCAAGTTCCACCCTTCCAGGATCCAATGTAACTGAGCTTGTTAGCATGTCTCAAGTAACTCTTAAACACAGTTGTAGTTGGTCCAAACCTATTCTTCCGAGGTTCCAACATCAATGTGCAACAGATGGATCTAGCTACGGTTTGAGATAGAGTGTGATGCGTTAGTGATATAACATCACTATACAAATTAAGATATAATACATATTTTTATGATATCAAAAAGTATAAAGATGACACCAAAGCTTGAACTTTGAAGCTCCATTAAAGTGGACAAATCAGTTTCAGCTTTTTATCCTGACAGAAATGGTGATCACAGACAATAACATACACTACACCTACAAAGTAAAGAAGACATAATACAAGGTGTTATGCATCTTGTTTTATGACTTAATTGAACCTTATTCCTCGATGACCATGTTCTTAAGAGCAGAGATCAAGAAGAAAAAGATTCCACGGCAAAAGATAAAAGATATCTTTATCTTTCCATGCTTAGAAATCAGAGCATCATAATTTGTCAAGTTTTAGGTAATGGCAGATATTGTTGGAAGGTGGAAAAGTTATCATAAATAACAGTGAACAAGCTTGTGCAACTGAATAATGAGCTGCATCTGCCTAGAAATGGGAGAGTACTCCAGAGGTGAAAGAAATGGTGCCTCTGCACCTACAAACTATCCAAGTCGTGAGCTTTTTAATTTTTGCAGAACTAGAAAACCCATTTCTCTGCAGTGTCTTAAGTACTTTTCAATATCTTCAAGAACCTAGTAGTGATAGTACCAAACGGCAGTTTTCTTGTTACCAGTATCAAATGAGCAAGGAAAGTTAAGAAAAGAGAGTGAGAGAGAACATTTAGTTAAATCATTTTCTTCTCTCTGTGATTGAAAAGTTGAAAGGTACAAATGAAAAAGATACCAAATTGCTTTATTGACTTTGTTTTTAAACTTTAATCATACTCTTGCTTGAAACTTTTCCATATTTCCTCGTGGACTAGATACATCTCTACTAAGTTGTGCCATTTTATGACTTGAAATTTTACTTTGTGAGATGCTTATTAATCCCTGAATTTGACATGATTAGGCGTGTTAATACTTTTGGATTAAGTTAAGGTTTCATTAATTATCTGCAATCTTTGAGTTGAGTGGGTTATGGTCTAATAAAAAGCCAAGTTTATGAACATAAAAATTTGCAGGTCCTGATATTAGAAGAAAGCAGATTTTGACTCCTATGTAGAATAGTTGCAGACTTACATATCGGGCCATAGCATGGCGAGATTAGATCTTCTGTTCTAGTTAACTAATTTTAATTCTGTTCCATTAAATTTCATCCACGTATTTATTTAAGGTCCATATAAATGACTGAACCAAATTAAAGAGAACAGGATTGAAACAATCTAATTGACACAGGGTGCTCCAACCCATAGCATAGCAGCATAAATCTCCCAAACTCTCTCTCTCCCCCACCAAAAGGAACAAAACAAGGAAAGATTTATACCCATCAAAAAAGCAGATCATCACATAACATGTGTCTAGTGGCAGTGGGGAATCAAACTCTTCTCTCCATCCAAAGCCATCTCTCTTTGTCAATGTAATACATAAAGAGTTCATCTTCCTTTTCATTTCTACATACATACATATATATCTACTACAGATAACAAAACAAACCCATAAACCAAAAGCATCAAACCTTTCATGAGTAAACAAAACAAGTATTTTTATAAAACCTCATTGTTCTTCTTCTCCACATATATATATATACACATAAACTGTAGCTCCTAAGCAACAAAACTTCATTTACTCACTCCCAAGTCTATATTTAGTGTGTAAATAAGTTGAGAACTTACAAGTGATTAATCTGTGTGATTTAGTATAATGGATGAGTCGTGGAGGATGCGAATGGGAATGCCGGCGGCCCTCCCACGTCGAGGCTCCACGGAGGACCCTGTTAAGGGCCCCGCTGCCAGGCGATCCATGGAGGCTCTCGATCCCGACGATTTCGCAGACGTATTTGGCGGCCCGCCTCGGAGCGTTCTGTCGCGAAAATTCTCCGGCGACTTTACTAGGCCGTCGAGTCCTTTCTATGAAGAGATATTCAGGCAACCTGAGTTCGTTACGACACAGAAGAAGAGTGGTGGCCGCAGCTTGCCCGCGTTCAGGATTCCGGCGAGGGGAGGAGCGTTTTATAGTGACGTGTTTGGGTCGGCCCATGGGTTGCGAAGGTCGGTAGAGCGGTCGAGGTCGAATTCGAAGGGAAAGTCGGAGTCAAACTCGTCGTCGGTGTTGAGTTCCGAGGAGCTAAGCCCTCTTCGAAGAACGGTCGCCGTTGATGACGTGGCATTGTCTTCTTTTGCTTCAAAGTTGAGGTGAGATGAGCAGTACTAAGTGTGAGCTACTTTTTGCTTACTTAGATATTTAATTGACATTTATGCCCTTGTTGTTTCCGTCTTTGCTGGTATTGTTCTTCTGTTTACCAAATTTGGAACAAATCCTAAGATGTTGATCTGTGCATAGGCCAATCAATGTTCCCTGCAGATGGAACTCAATCGCAATGGATCCTGAGGAACAACTAAGAAAGCATGGGATGCCATCGTTTCACTGCAGTCCTCATTCCCATTCCAACAGCTATTACATGGAACGTGAATACAAGGAGAACTTGAGTAGCTCCTGTTTCAGAGTGTCTCGTCAGGTCTCATCGCCAGAAACCACAATTCTTGAACCCAATTCGTATCCAGGTATCAAGTTGTCGGTAGATGATTTTCAACTTAACTCTCCTTCATCTCCAGCCTCTTCACTTTGTCAAGAACCAGAGGCAAAGGCTGGTATGCAGTGTGATCCAACACATGAGGAAATGGAGAGTTCCTACGTGATTGAGATCAATTCTGATCACAGGAAGGGTAATGGTGAAGCGGTTTCTATTGATGAAGCAATCGCATGGGCTAAGCAGAAGTTTCAGGAGCATAGTGATTTTGACAGACAGTCTGGAAAGGAGCATTCTGTTGAGGAAGAAGGTAATGGCTTAACTTAAGACTGTAACCTAATCTTCAAGTTCTGGACTCCGTCAAATTACCTGTTCTCATGATCTTCATTGGAATTATGTGTAGAAATACCCGTTGCACATGAATTTATCGTGCAAAAAACGGACGGACATGAAAGGATTCAATCTTCAATGGTAAAGTACTACTCTCTGAAAGCCAAAAAAGCAAATATCAAATTTTGGTACAACTGTCGTTGAACTGTGTACTGGATTGTTATTTGGATAAACTAGGCAAAAACTGTTCCTAGGAGGGCAGTCTTTGTTACTCATGATCATTTTCAGTATTGCCAGGAATCAGTGATCTATTGGATAGGAGAAAGCATCAATAATATCACAAAAAACATCAAACCTTTACATGTAAATCTTCCCATCATGCTGACCATATGGTTCATATTTCATAATTCCTACACATGCTGAACCACAAGCACGTCTTTTCAATTTCACTCAGCATCTTCATTAAACTAATGTAACACTAAACCCAGTTTATAAAGAAGTTAATTTATTTTTTGAAATTGTGTGTATCGTGTTGATAATGCATATTATAGTCCCATAACTTTGTATCTGATCCAATGAGAATGTGGAGAAAAACGTTCGGAACTTATTGTTCAATGCCTATGCTTGTTGCTTTGTAGGACGAGTTAAAGAAACGGGATGCAGAAAAGTACAGAGAGCAATCAGAAAAAAATGTGAGCATCCAAATACAAAAGAATATTATAAATGAGCAGATCTTTTTTAGAATAATAAATTGGCTTGAATTGGAGACCATTAAAGAATATGCATCATCAGAATTCTACAAAATCAATGGGCCTTTTGAAATTAGGTGTATTGACATCTTGGCCAAATTGGTGATTGAAATACAAAAATTCCTTTCCATGACACCACAGATGGAGCTGGAGGTCCTGGAACAAGAAGTCAACTTGTGGGCTGCCAGCAAGGGAACAAATATCCGCTTGCTTCTCTCGACACTGCATCATGTAAGTTATATAGAGTTTTGCTATCAGTTCTGCAGCTTGTGTTTGATGGATTCAATGATTAATTACAGTCCACAAAGCAGACATCCTAAATGATGGATAATTTGTTTCCCTGAATGGAGTTCAGATTCTATGGCCTGATAGCGGTTGGTTTGGAATCCCTCTGACAAATCTTATTGATAGTTCAAACGTAAAGAAGGCTTACCAAAAAGCAAGATTATGTCTCCATCCAGATAAGTTACAACAGAGGGGAGGCACGGTCCAGCAAAAATTTATAGCCGAGAAGGCATTTTCTATCCTTCAGGTAAAATTTTTTTGATTTGTAGTGGGAAGGATACAGAATTTTTATGCCCTAAAATTTCTTAACACAAAACTGAGAATTAGTTACAAGCTTTAATAAGAGCAAGATGACTAGCAAGTAATACGGACTGGTAAATGCAGTATAAGGATCTGACAGACAACAAAAGTGAACTCTGATATACGTGTTTACAGGATGCATGGGCTGCATTCATGTCCCAAGATGTAAATTGACGGAGTTCTAGAGGATATTTGATCCGGAAAGTGATGAGAAATCAATGTCAAGAGACTTTAGATTCTAAATTAGAGCATGATGTTCAAACAAGTGATGTATAATACGAGAGGTTCAGTTCAACCCCATGAATCATGAGATTTTTGCATTTTAATATCATGCTTTCTTAGATGCCTAGCTCTCTTCTTTTTGGATAGTCTTACTTGCAGACTAATCAATATGAAGATGAGACGAATGGCCATATGAAACTGTTACAATTGTAATTTGTTCCTTGTGAGAAAAAAAGATCAAGAAGTTCATGTGTTATGTTTTGCTCTTACCTTTCCATCTATAAACTAATGATGTTCGTAATAAACATTTTTAGAAGGATCACAGAGCTTGCATTTCAGAATTATCGCCTATTTTTAATTCAGGTGTTACCTTTCTCAAATTGCTCTTAATTTCTACCAGAAACTTCAACAAGGAAACAAGAAATGGGGAAAGCAGTCTCTCATTAAGTCTTAACAATCAAAATCGAAGACGTGCATGCAACCTGAACATTCTAAACCTGAAGAAAATGAGCATTGTCAAAAAGGAAATGAGCTAGGACACTAGAGATTACATCCAACTTCTGTCATTTGAACATAACCTGCATCTATTATTGTGTATTCTTGCTCTCAGGAAACGTGATGTACAAATTCCTGAAACAAATTTGATGGTCTTAAAAATAGTAATGAGAAGTGAAAAAACAGCAGGAACTGGGCCTAAGATTACAGGAACAACAATTATGGAGAAAAAGACTAGGCAAAATTATGGTAGGAAGTACTGTTTAGAATCGATGATCACAGTCTTTTGTTTACTATCTATTTCTTGTAATCACTCTTTGCGTGAGATCAACCAATGCCCGCCTTGACTTTCTTACTTCTTCATCATTGGTTTCTGGTAGAGAATCAATAGCCTGTGCAGCGAGTTCAGAATGCTTTGCAGCTAACTCCCTTGTCCTTTGAATTCCACGGCTCTTCCCAAGGTACTCAATGGCCTATGTTTTACGAACATAAGGTTTAACAGCTGTGTGGCTCATAGGCTCAGAATTCTTATACTCGTTAGAAAAGAAAAACAGAACAAGTATAACAGTAGATCATGGCTCATCCAATATCAAACAACTAAAGCAGCCAGGTTCAATCACTCGTAAGCAAAGAAATCGATCTGACTAACAAGGGTTAAAAACTAATGGAAAAAGAAGTTTCAACTTGGAGGGATCACACGAGGTCTTCTAAGTTGAGCCCAAAAAAGAAAAAAAGGAAGAAACTTTGGGCATAAAAATGTAAATCATTGCAATCTAGCAAAGCTTAGTGATAATAAAACTGATTGATTAAAACTACAATTAGGTGAAAGAAAAATATATCTGACAATGTGTGCTATTCCTCATAACAGTCTAGTGAGAAGTCTTATTCAGAAACCAAAATTCTCACTATTAGCACTTTATAATCAAACTAAAAGTCCATGAAAACTCAAACTTCTGGCAAGGAAAGACTAATATGGCCATTATTTAAATTAATGGTAAAGTTCACCATTGAAGAATTTCATCAATTCACAGCAGTGCAATGTGTCAAATCATTCATTTAACATCTGCAAAATCAACACCACTAGAGATGTAAGCAGGACAATTCATTGTAAACTTACAATATCAACATTTTCAGGTTTATCAAAGCCCTGATCAACTATTGCACGCAACTGAGGAAACTCCTCCATTGCAAATAATATTGGAGCTGTCACTATACCCTGTAAAATTAGCCTATTCCCAAATCAGTTATTATGATCAATCATATACTAAACCTAAATCACTTGGCTATACAAAAGCAAATAGAAACAAGGTGTCTAGAGTACTGAACGAAAGTAAATGCCACAAAGAGATGTTTGGCAGCAGCCTTTAGCAGTCAAAGCACAAGAATAATATTAAAAATCCGTTTACCTTAATGGTTAATTATTTGACACTAATTATGGAGGGCCTCAGAAAATATTTCTATGAAATTATACCTCAAGATACAAAAATCATGCTTTCGTCCAAAAATTTTCACTTTGATAAAAGAAACTATGACAGGTTTCGAAACAAAGAGAAATTATGTCAACCGTATTTTCTTTCTACCTTCAATCAAGGAATGTAAATACTAGGAATCCAAGATTACACAGGAGTGAAGATAAGCAATATAAGATAATAAAATGAAACAATATGAGTTCAGATATTTATTATGATGCTCAAGTTGATCCTTTACTGTTCACAAAGAAAAGGGAAGTGACATAATACATGAAGAAGGAATACCCTATGCCTAAGTTAATGTAAGACATCTATCGATCATAAAGGATATACATATTTTTTCAACAAAACAAGCAATAACTATACAAACGAGGATAGTTAATAAATCTACTTGACTAATTAAACTTGCAAACGTTAATGTTTCTACAATAAAGAGAGTTTAATAATAAGAAAAGATGAGTTACATGACGTATGTCAGATAATGAACCCTTTCCAAGGGAAGTGGATGTGCCGATGAAATCAAGTACATCATCTATCAGCTGAAATGCCAATCCCTGTAAAAATACAACAGTTAGAGAATATTTGTCACAAGAATCAACTATTGTAATCAAAGAGATTCATAGTACGGGAAGAGAAACTGAAACATGTTTATGGAGACGAAGTATCAATATCTATAAACTTCTCCACTAAAATAGAATGTAATTGATTGCAAAAGATTCAATTACGCAGACTTAAAAGGCACATATCTGCAGAACTTCCATCTCACATTGTTCATCTTTCATAAGACTACAAAAAGCACTCTTGTTTGACTATAGACAAATACTAGAATTTCATTCATTTAATGCAAACTTTAACACCTTCTCTAGCTTGCATGCATGAAGACCACTAATTAAGTCTATAGTAATTTGGTGAAAAGAATAATAAGAAAAAGTCAATAGGAAGCATTAAATATAAATCTACAAACCAGATTCTTGCCATACTCAAATGCCAGCATTGCAACTTCTGTAGTTTGCCCAGCAAGAAGTGCAATTGCCTTGCAGCTGTTTGAAATCAGGGATGCAGTCTTGTAGTATGTTTTTTGCATATAATACTCCATGCTGCATGACGAAAATCAAAAGTAACACGATGAACTAATAAACCAAGAACTTACAACTCAGAAGAGTATACTACATAGACAACTAGGAACACCTGTATTTACTGAACATGTCAAACATTTATATGCAAGAAAGAGATGAGCAGCACACCTACAACTTTGTTCAGAAGTTGTAGTCATCTGCATGGTTTCACCTGTTACAAGATGCTCGACGACAGTTGCTAGTAATGAAACAACCTACATGCACAGAGAGATCAGTCACACACTGGCACAACTTCGTATATAATATGGTTCATGTTACAAAAACTAGCCCCTTACCAATCCACTTGGCCTTAAAAAACAAAAAACCAGAAAAAAAGAGGAACAGGTACCAGAGAAAATGAATCACTTGCATCCTACTAAAAGTTGCAACCTCTATTTCTGCTCCCTATAGTCATGACTTCATCCCTATGGCAATGCCATTTCTCCATGTTGTTGACCAAAATGAATTAAGGCATACATCGGATATAGTAAAGTGACTGTAATTCAAAGTAAGTCAAACAGAAAGTAAAAAATCAGGAGGTACATCCCAGACAAATTAGTTGGACACTTGACTAACTTGCATTGTTTTCCACCAACTAGTTTCACCAGGATATATCAAAATTATGTAGCAATATACATGTAGATAGAGTCCAAGAAACTTCACAGTATTTCATTATGAGTTCGCACATGCCACAATCTCTGTTATTAATCAATTAGAAATTTCGATATATCAAACAAGTGAATTCATACCTCAGTGTTTTTCAATGCAGCTAGTGCTACACAAGCTCGTGAAAGAAGAAAATCTCCAGCTAATACTGCTACCTGTGACAAAAAAAGAAAAAGGATAGAAGGTTAACGCAGAAAATTTTAATTTAGAAGATTTGTCTACGCCTCTATGTTGAAGAAGTATATTGCTGAACTGGAAGCTTCTTTGATCTTGATGCTATTTAGCATAAGAGGATATTTAAGAGAAAGAAAGATTAATATTTTTGGTACATTGGAAAGCAGATATTAACTAATACTTCATAAGATTAGCAATATATTAAAATGCTGTTCATGTGGTTAATATCTTACTAAAATAGCAAGTTTATAGCATTGTCAAGACATATAGACAAAGAGAGCAGGAAAAGTAAATAAAGGAACAAAATCTAGAAATGGTATTCTTGAAACATTTTTAAATTGAATATTTTATTTCACTAGCTAGAAGAGGTCAAGAACTCTAAAAGAAAGTCTAGAGACTAGAAAATGGATGCAAAGTCAGGTGTTTTATAGGATTACTTGCCAATACCCACTCTAAAGATCTAACTCTGTTGATCCTTTCTGTTTGACCATCCGTTAATATAAAGGTCATCTTGGGATTCAAACTTTCACTGAATTCTATCGCCAATACCCTTTATACTGCAGTCTCACTTAGGTCCGCTTAAGCAAGACTCGGCCCTCAACAAACCCTCGAAGTGTTTACCTCGCACTCTCGAAGAAACAATGCTATGAAAGCAGTAAGAAACAAAGGCAACAAGAAACAATAAAGATACGGCTAAACCAACCTTTATATTACTTTCCCTTAAAAGAATACAAAGAATGCACTCTCTCTGAATTAGTTGAGAGCAAAGCTCGAATGAGCTATATATAAGCCTTTTGACTTGGAAGTCAAGTTACATTCAGAATCCCACTCAATCTGAACTACCTAATCCCACTCAAACTGAACTA
>JANQAP020000059.1:747992-761193 GCA_026874005.2 Erythroxylum coriaceum
GCCTTTTGACTTGGAAGTCAAGTTACATTCAGAATCCCACTCAATCTGAACTACCTAATCCCACTCAAACTGAACTACCTAAAATCGAACTAAGATCATGTCTATCTTTATCAGATTACATCACGTGTATCAATTGGATGACACCCCCATCTAAATAGGACTCTAACTGATAAGATAGGATAATAGAAAGATAGAGTTTACATTCGACTAGAAAAATAAGAATTCATTATGACAAACAAATCTTTAATCATTGATTCTAGCTCTTGGATAAATAATAATTTGCCACTTCCCAATGATGGCCCTTTAAACCTAGACAATCTTTCAAAAGGCAAACCAACCATTCACCATCTTTAGAATAACTAGCTGGTCTCAAGCCTCAACTCAAAAAGTAAAAGCCCTAGACTTACAGTTTAGTGATTCAAGGGCCTTTAATCCTTAATTTTAATATGTTTGTCCATCTAACAGGAGGTCGAAAATCAACTGCTTGCAATGGATCTTGTTCCGATAGAAACATTTCCACAAGATATTGTAAAAGTAACGACCAAGCAACAATGATATGGACCTCCTAAATCTTCGAAACCAGATTGAAAACCCAAAGTTTATGGAGTAAAAATCTCCATAGACATATTTGACAAACTGAAAAAATAAATTAAAAGAATAATACACTGGAGATTAAAGACTTAGTTGAAATGTATGACGAGGTAAAGAAAGGTGTATATATTAAACAGCCATTCAGCAAACAAGGAAAGTTATAGCTGTACCTTATTTCCCATTACAAAGTTCAGTGAGCCAATACCACGTCTTGTATCTGCATCATCCAAGACATCATCATGTAGAAGACTTGCCACCTGATATGGAGACAAATGAATTATTTCCTTAGTGCAGAAGCAATTAGAAAATAATGTTCAGCCTAAAGGAGATTGGAGTAAAAGAAATTGAGATTGACAATGGGGACTAACATGGATCATCTCAGTAATCTCAGCTATACGCTGCTGTCTTGTACGAAGTTCTGTAGTTGAATTCTTTCCTAAACTGTTGGTTTCTGGGTTTGGAGCGTTAATGTTTAAAGATGTTGCCATCAGTAATAAAACCTGCACAAGACATTTCCTTATTATTCATTCACAAAAAGACAAGAGGTTGAGATCCAAATATAAATCTGTGACAAATATTAGATCATAAAACATCCGCAACATTGGGTAAACTAATGATTCAAGTACAAATAGGCAAAGATAAGGATGTTGTTAACATGATATCCAGTTTCCTGTAAAAATGCTCGAGTTTGATGCCTAGTTATAGAAAAAAGGAACATCATGACCAGTGGAAAGCTAGTTTGCAGGAAACAAACAAATTACCCATAATTGAAAAACACATTGTTGAAGCCAACAAGATGTTAAGAATCACAAATCAGTAAAAATCAACTATAAGAAGCAAAGATTTTGTAATCACCGTGGGACGAAACCTCTTTCCCTCTACTCCCATCTTGAATAGGTACTCAGCAGCGGAGGCAAGCTTAGGAACCTATGTGAAATTGAGTCCAACTTTCAATATCAACATACTTATAAGACCACATATCTATTTCTAAAACTTAATCCCTATTTTGCAATTACATAATTCAAACAAAGGACTCTAAGTGCAATACATACCTCAGCAGTTACCATTGCCTGCAATCTATTAGCAAGAAGGGATAACTCATCAGCAACAAGTGAAAATGGGTCAAGACGTTCCTATGAAACCATGTCAATCAAAGATAAAGCATAATTTGGTATTTTTTGAAAGTAGTGGAACACTACCTTAGTTACATGTGGAAGATCAGATGCAATATAAACATCATTAGTTTAATAAAATAATGCAAAGCATACACAACATGACATTTTAAAAGTGCTTTGATATCAACTAGATCCTCAATTTGTGGATTGAATTTTTAGATTGCACGAAAGGAGCTTCTCTTTCCTATAGCTCGAGTCTTAGAGTCCATTGTTGGGAAATTTCCAGCTATATATCTCCTAGATATTATTGACTCCTAAAAGTTAGCAAATCAGAGCAATTAGAATATTATGTACAGCTGTTAGTTTCCTAGAATAGCCCTCTTTATTTCTATATATACTTGTTCCTATGTATTGACTTAGCAATAGAGAATAATATACATCTATTCAGAATTTCAGCATCGTATTAGACCTATACCTAAACAGTACTAAACCCTAGCTGCTACCTACTGTCTCTAATCTTACCCATCTATGTCAACCATGTCCGACATTGTTGAATCCTCTAGCCCATCTATTCAAACACCTCCTCCTCATAATCCTACCTCAAATTCTCATTCCATTCAAATCACTACTATACGACTAAATGGAGAGAAATTTCTCCACTAGTTCCAATCAGTTAGAATGTACATTCGTGGCAGAGGCAAAATTGGATATTTGATTGGTGACAAGAAGGAACCTACAGCTAATGATCCTAAAAACGGAATATGGGATGCTAAAAATTCTATAGTTATGACGTGGCTAGTAAATTCTATGGAGGAGGATATTAGCTCCAACTATATGTGTTACCACATAGCTAAGGAGCTAATGGGACAAAGTGAATCAAATTTATTCTGATTTGGGAAACCAGTCCCAAGTGTATGAACTAACTCTCAAATTGGGTGAGATCCACCAAAGTGAGAACAATGTTACTAAGTACTTCAATTCTGTGAAATGTTTGTGGGAAGACTTAGATTTGTTTAATGACTATGAATAGAAATCCCCTAATGACTATAACTATTTTCAAAAACCAATAGAGAATAGCCGAATTTTTAAGTTCTTATCAGAATTTTTAAAATGGGCAAAGCGTAGAGTCCACAAACAAGAATTGGACTTAGGACAACCATTGTCAAAATGACTAGAACTAGTCATTTGAATAATTGACCCTTATCACTTATAAACCCTTTAACATTTTCATGTTTAATTAATATGTGATACTCTAACACTTCCCCTCAAATGCAACGGAGACTGGACATCCTGTTGTTACTTAAAATAAACGCAGTGGTAACCAGAACGAGCCACTGAGACTGAACATCTAGAGGGACAACCGAGAAATTAAAAATCCAGACCAAACCTGCTTTGATACCATATTAGAATTTTTAATAAGGGTAGAGTGTAGAGCCCATTAACAAGAATTGGGCTTGTGTCAACCATTGTCAAAATGATTAGAACTAGTCATTTGGATAGTTAACCCTTGTCACTTTTAAACTCTTTAAAATTTTCATGTTTAGTCAAATATGAGATACTCTAACACTCCCCCTCAAGTGCAACTTAAAATTTCACCACAATAGCTTAAGTTGTTGTGTGAGACCAACTTAATTGGTTTATATATTCTCTAACACACTCCCTCAAGTGAAAGCCCTTTGGGCTTGAAACTTGCACAGGCCTGCTCTATCTTGTGCTTAATTTAATTAGATGAGAAATAAGTGGGTGGTAGAATTCGAACTCAGGACCACTTGGTCATAGAGGCTTTGATACCATGTTAGAATTTTTAATAAGAGTAGAGTGTAGAGCTTATTAACAAGAACTGGGCTTGAGTCAACCATTATCAAAATGACTAGAACTAGTGATTTGGATAGTTAACCTTTACCACTTATAAACCCTTTAACATTTTCATTTTTAGTCAATATGAGATACTCTAATAGTTCTTAATTGGACTTAATGTTGAGTTTGATGAGGTTAGAGTTAGGACTATTGGAAGACAACCACTTCCATCCATTGGGGAAGTCTTTGCAGAAGTCCGACGTGAAGAGAGTAGACGGTTTGTGATGCTTGGCAAATGAAATCCTACACCTACTATTGAAAACACAGTCTTAGTTACTAGGAATGCTGCTGGCCGTACTAAGAAGACTGAGGAAAAGTCAAGAGTTTAGTGTGACTACTGCAATAAAGCTCGTCATACTCGTGAAACATGCTGGAAACTCCATGGCAAGCTTGCAAATTGGAAGGGATTGCAAGAAGGAAAATTTAATAAAACTTCTTCAGCTTGCTATGAATCAAGTAAAACTCCATCAGCCCATGAGGTAGATGTTGGATAGTTCTCTCAAAAGCAGATTAATTACATACTGAAGCTACTAAAACCCAAATCTAAATCCTCAAGTGCCCCTAATGCTTTTGTTGTGCAAACGGGTAGTGATTTTAATGCCTTATCATATTCCTTTCCATACAATTCCGCTCCTTGGATCATTGATTCAGGAGCATCTGACCATATGACCAATTCTTCTAATTTATTTCATACTTATGACCCTTGTTTTGGCCATGAAAAAATCTATATAACAGATGGATCATTTTCTGCTATAGCTGCAAAAGGTTCAATAACTCTGTCCTCTAATATCTACCTTAAATTTGTCCTTAAAGTTCCAAAACTAGCTTGTAATCTACTATCTGTGAGCAAACTAGCCCGTGACTCTAATTGTACCATTCCATTTTTTGACTCATATTGTGTCTTTCAGGAACTAACTTCGAGGAAGATGATTGGCAGTGCTAAGTTGATATATGGTCTCTACTACTTCGTCGATGACAACTTGAAGAATAAAGAAACTCATGACTTAAGTAGTATTTGTTCTACCCTGCTAAAGAATAAATTTTGCTTTGGCATAATAGATTAAGACATCCTAATTTCTCATTTCTCAAAAAACTATTACCGCACTTGTTTAAATCTATGGAATGTTCAAAACTTCATTGCGAGCATTGCATTTTATCCAAAAGTCATAAGACTATTTACCCTACAAAACCATATCAACCCTCTAAACCATTTTACTTAATTCATACTGATGTTTGGGGTCCATTCCGTGTTAAAAACCTTTCTAGAAAAAAAATGGTTTGTAACTTTTATCAATGATCATACTCGATTATGTTAGGTCTATTTGATTTGTGAAAATTTTGAAGTTGCTCAAATCTTTCAAAATTTTTATACCATGATTGAAACTCAATTTCACACACACATTAGTATATTTCACTCTGACAATAGTGTCGAGTATTTTAATGAAGTCCTTGGAAAATTTCTTAGGATTAAAGGCATTGTTCACCAATCTATGTGTGTTAACACTCCTCAACAAAATGGCATTGTCGAGAGAAAAAATAAACATTTACTGTAAGTCTCTCGGGCCATTATGTTTGTAATGAATGTGGCAAAATACCTTTGGGGTGAGGCTGTTTTGATTGCATCATACCTAATTAATCGAATGCCCAGCCATGTTTTGCATTATGCTACACCCTTAGATGTGGTTAAACAATGCTTTCCTGAAAATCAACTTTAATCTACTCTTCCCCTTCGGGTCTTTGGGTGTACAGTGTATGTTCACACCTCGACTCAAAACTAGATCCAAGAGCTGAAAAATTGTCTTTATTGGGTATGCTCCTAGTCAACAAGGTTATAAGTGCTACAACCCTTTAACACAAAAAATTGTTGTCTCTATGGACGTCACATTCCTAGAACATCAAAAAAATTTCCTTCAGGGGGAGAACTCTAATGAAGTAGAAATTTTTTGGGATGCTACTATTACTCCCAACCCCCTACCCACTGTCATTATTGATCACAATATAATTCCTGATAATGAAGGCAAAGATACTACTCCTAATTTGTCCATGCCAGGAAATCCCAGTTCAACCACATAGGGAGAAATACTACCTTCCGATCCTAAGGAACGGAATACTGAGCTTTGTGCTTATACTAAGAGGAAGACTTAATTGAGAAGTAGAGAACAGCCTACCTCAACAATGCACGGCCTCTCAAAACCCTCGGAGAATGAACTGGGAATAATTCAAGTAACACATTTGCTACTTTACCTCTTATTGTGCCTAGTAATGATCAATCTATACCTACTGACCCATAAATTACTAGTGATATTTCTACTGATTTCTTTGCTGATGATTACCTACACATAGCATTTAGAAAGGGGAAACAGGCTTGTACCAACCATCCCATATCAAAGTACCTATCTTTTGGAAAACTATCACACATGCATAAATCCTTTATCTCTAAAAATCACTAATCTGTTTACCAAGGAACACTCAAGAAGAACTTCAAGATCCGGATTGGAGATCAGCTATTATGGAAGAGGTAAATGCACTTGAGAAGAATAAAACTTGGGAACTTGTGAATTCCCCTAGAGATAAAAAGCCGGTAAGCTGCAAATGGCTATTCATTGTTAAGTTTAAGGTTGATGGCAATGTGGAAAGACTGAAGGCAAGATTAGTTGCTAAGGGATTCACTCAGACTTATGATATTGACAACCGAGAGATGTTTGCTCCTATTGCAAAGGTAAATAATATTCGGGTATTGTTGTCCTTGGCTATAAGTTTTGAGTGGACTTTACATCAACTAGATGTGAAAAATGCATTCCTTAATGGAGACTTGGAAGAAGAAGTTTTTATGAGCCTACCTTCAAGATTTGAGGATACCTATGGGAGAAATAAGGTGTGCAAGCTAAAGAAGTCATTATATGACCTAAAACAGTACCCTTAGAGCGTAGTTTGTTAGATTTGGAAGGGCTGTGAAGAGCTACAGCTATTGTCAAAGTCAAGCTAATCATACATTTTTCTACAAGCGGTCCCAGGTAGGCATGCTATCTATTCTTATTGTTTACGTAGATGACATCATCATAACAGGAGATGATGTATCCGAAATAGTAGAGTTGAAGAAGAGATTAACCAAAGAATTTGAAATTAAAGACCTTGGACGCCACAAATACTTCCTCAGAATGGAGTTTACTAGATTAAAGAATGGAATATTTGTGAATCAAAGGAAATATATTTTGGACCTATTAAATGAGATCAGATTACTAGGATGCAAGGCAGCTGATACTCCTATTGAAAATGGTGTGAATCTTAGACCAGTTCAACCTGAAAATGTTACTAATAAGGAGAGATACCAGCAACTGGTTGGGAGATTAATATATTTGTCAAGCACCAAACCTAATATAGCTTTTGCCAAGAGCTTAGTGAGTCAATTTATGCGTTCTCCAGGTCGAGAACATTTGGATATTGTATACAGGATACTACGATATCTAAAAGGAAATCCTGGGAAAGGTTTAATGTTTTGAAAGCGGAACAATCTCCAAGTCGAAGTCTATACTGATGCTGATTTGGCAGGGAGGGCAACTAATAGAAGATCAATTTCAAGTTATTGCACATTTGCTGGTGGTAACTTGGTAACTTGGCGAAGTAAGAAACAAATTGTTGTTGCAAGAAGCAGTGTTGAAGCTGAGTTTCGTTCAATGGCACATGGAATTTGTGAAGTTTTATGGATTAAAAGGGTACTGGAGGAACTGCAAATTCCTATTTCAGTTCCTATGAAAGTGTATTGTGACAACAAGGCTACAATTTCAATCGCTCACAACCCTGTTTTTCATGATAGAACAAAACATATTGAGGTTGACAAGCATTTCATCAAGGAGAAGATTGAAAAAAGATTAATTTGGGTTCCCTATATTCCAACATCACAACAGGTAGCTGATATTCTCACAAAGAGATTACACAAGAGGCAGTTTAGTGTTCTGGATACCAAGCTTGCTATGGATGACATATACAAGCCAACTTGAGGGGGAGTATTGGGAAATATCCAGCTGGATATCTCCTAGATATTAGTGACTCCTAAAAGTTAGCAAATCAGATCAATTAGAATACTATGTACAACTGTTAGTTTCCTAGAATAGCCCTCTTTATTTCTATATATACTTGTACCTATGTATTGACTTAGCAATAGATCCATGTAGACATGGAATAAGGGCGGGAAAAGGGAGATAGGAAGATGGATAAGAAGATTACAAGTTATAGTAATAAGTCTTAACTTCATCTGACAAAGAATTATATATATTATCAATTAGTGTCACTATGCATCCACTAAGAAACTTTCAACCACACTGAAAATCTAAATTTCTTTCTCAAACACTTCTCACCAATGAGATCATAAAGAACTACGAAGGAGAAAGAAAAATAGAAGAAAATGATAAATTGTACCTCAACTAAGGCGCTACTCTGGTGATGAATATGATGTTTAAAGCCATCAAAGGCAGGTAAACTCCATGAATAAGTTTCTCTGATATTTGAAGCCTATTAATCACGAGAAATAATGGCAAAAAATATAAATAGTCACTACCTAAGAACAAAAACAATGATCATCGGTCAATTGTCAAAGATGTAAAGGATAACATGAACTTGATATATAAAACTTTATAATAAAATTTATGAAAGCATAAACAATTTGAAAACAATAAGGTTACCTTTTATAATGAAAAGAATTAGGATTTGTATTTTCACAAACTCAGTACTAGACAATGTTAGCCCCTTAACATTGCAGGATCTTTTTGCTAGCCATTGATGAGTCTTAGCCAATGTCTAGCAAGATTTAGGCATGACTTCACGATGTAAGATTAAGCATGGTTTGAGCTTTAGTTAGCTTCGATGGACGATGAGCTTGGCTAGAGAAAGTTGAACTAGCCTTGGACATTCTTGGTTGGACTAACAACAAAATGGTGCTTAAATAATGAACCATGGTCAAATGGACTAGACAATGGGCAAGCATCGATTGGATCCTGTGTGCTGAAATTTTCCACTAGGTGTGATGAATTATTTTCATTGAATTGTCGAGTTTGTTGTGAGTGACTTGTTTATAAATCTTCTTCTTCTTCTTTGTTTTTGCTAGGTTTGTTTAAGTAGGACTAGAATTTATGAATCAGATATAAAGATCATTTAAAGTCTATATACATGAGTGACCACAAGAAACGATTTTTAGGGACAAGATTTCAAAATAGTTAATATATCATCTTGTACCAAGTAAAGTAATCAAAGTTCTCATCCTAAGAAGCTAATGAAGTCCTCTTTACGAAAATTAATGAGAAAGAATTTTTTTAAGTTGCTAAACCCAAAACCCAAAAACCCAAGGAAAAACCAACCTGCCATTAATTTTACTACAAATTGGCATCAAAACTAAGTTCTTTTTGTATAATTTATAATGAAGAAAAACCACGTTAACGGCCATCAAACAAAATAAGTTTTCCAATTTCAGTAGTAGGCATATGAAATCATTAGACAGACTAATCTATAAGTTTTATGAAAAATTAACAATTGGAAAAAAGTATATTTTAAACCCTAACGTTTTCATTAGAATACAAGTTGAACCTCTACATTTCGAAGCCTTCAATGTGAATTCCAACGATTATAAAACGTTCGAAACAGACCCTAGGAGACGAAAAATCTAATAGGGGTTACCCTCCATCAATTAAATGTCAGTGGGACCCAACACTTGTTGACATGGCATTTGTGGGCCACTCACCTTGAAGGACAATAGATGAATAGTGGGCTGCTCACCTTGGAGTACAATAGATGCTTGCTTTACTTTCCCATTCTTATTATTAACCTAAGATGAAGAACGACATTAAGGTAAATGTTAAAACTTGCTTTATTTCTCAATTGGATAAGCTTTAAAAAAAAAGAGAGACAAGACTGATGTAGCTCCTGCCTATTCTGAAAAGACTATGAATGTCAATTTCGATGGACCATATGGTGGATTCTCAAAGGTAGATGACATGGTCTCAATCTTAGTTGTAGTTGATAGGTCTTCATGAACTTCATGGTGGATTCTTGAAGGTAGATGACATGGTTTCAATCATGTTAGTAATTCATATGTCTTCTAAATACATAGTCTTTGTGCGAACTCCAACTTTATGTCCCTCGAAAATTGTAGCAAAGCTTTTCTACAAAACATGGTAAAGGACTTTAGAATTTCGGTAGACGTTGTAAGTGACTAAGATACCAAACTTACTAGTTGATTTTGGATATCTCTCTTCAATATTATGGGGCGTGACTTAAAATTTTTTACTGCAAATCATCCACAGAACATATCAATGACTTGTTGGAGGAATACTTTTGACACTATGTAAGTGTAAGTCAACAAAATTGATTAAGTTTATTTGATACTGCATAGTTTTGTTATAACTTAGATTCTTGATCATAGAGAATAGTCCTTTTGAGTTTGCTTTGGAACAATAGCCCCTTACCCCTCTTGAAATTGCTTAACAAAAGTTGAGAGAAAAATGCTCAATTGCTTATCGATTTGCAAGGAAAAAATAGGATTTATTCCAATGAGGGTGTCGAATTCATCTAGCAAGGATAGTTTATTAGCCCCTTAAAACTATAGAACCCTTTTGCTAGCCACTGGTAAGCCTTGACCAACATCTAGCAAGATTTAGGTATGGGAAAGACATTCAAAAGAACTAAGATGACTTAAGTACGTTAGATGAAGCATTCTTTAAGCTTCAGCTGGCTTTGATGGATTGTGGTGAGTTCATCGACTTGGCTAGGATAAGTGTAATTTGTCTTGGACATTCTTGGTTGGACTAAGAACAAATTGGTGTTGAAATGATGAAGTATAAACGAACGAACTACAACATGAGTGTGCATCGGTTGAACCATGTGTGGATTGACTCAGACTTTGGCTAACTTCACCTTTAAATGAAGATCATTGATGTGGCAAAGATAATAGTTTAAAACATAAAGTGAGAGGACACAGTGAAAAACATGGATGATGTGTTTTATATTCATATATCCAAGGTGTTTTTTACTTAGGAGTAAATAAGTGGTAAATTATGTAGATCACCCACTAAAGTAGTGCATAAAGTGGTTGGGAATTTCAACCACTTACCAAATTAGTGGTTTAGTGGCCTTAGTACCCACATTCTTGCATGTTTGCCCAATAAGTTTTCAAATGCCTCTAAATAACTCATTTGAGTAGAGACTTCATTCATTGAGAGAGTTGGTGCTTCGTATCCTTTGTAATTATTATGAGAGCATATAAATATTGACATTTTACTATAAAACTCTTTGCATCCATTTGTGTTGGCTAAGCTAATCACATCTATTTACTTAAGCTATTATAGGAAACACTTTAAACGACTGTAATTAGACTTTGGTGCATTTTAGTGTGAACTTGAAGTTTATTGCAAAGTCTTTGTAACAAACAATAAAATCACTTTTACCTAGCAATCCTCGAGACACCTTCTCTCATTTCTAATATTTTTCACCCCCCAGTCCAAGACTTTGCATCTCCTTCAACTTCTTTAAGAATTAACACATAAACAAGCATCGTTAACCTATAGAAGCCAATTTAACCCATTGATACAAGAGATAGAAGGTGAAGCAATAAATTGTGTGTTATATTACATCTACATTACATGCAAAATGACTATTCACCAATGGTTAGCGAATATTTAGAGAGTTTCTACGTATGAACATGTTATGTAGAAATAATATCCCCTTCCAACTCGTTCGTTAGGCCAGGTTTAAATTTTGTAAAACCTGCTATGATTGTCATGAAGGGAAACCGTTATCACGTAACAAAATCAATTACGGAATTACCCCTCCCTCAAAAGTGTAGAATAGCTTATCTACTATGACTTGCACATCAAATGTTGGTCAGCCTACTATAACAAACACAACAACCCATCACCAAATTGCCCCTCTTCAAAGACTCAACTTTACCAAGCCCATTGCCCCACACATCATTCGTAAGAAGTTTTTCCGTCACTGACTCTAATCATGCACAAAATGATCTAACTATCCAAATGCAATAAAAACTGCCAAACTAACCCAAACACAACCCAATATCAAAATCATGTAAACAAGATAACACAAAAACAACTGCTTAAAAAAGTAAACTAATTAGGACTCAAAATCCACTTCCCATTTCATTTCACCGTTTATTGTCTTGAAAACCAAACATAACAAATCAAAAGCAAGTAGAAAGTTATCACTTTTACCTTTCCGTAGGCCTGCCGAGATGGCAACCACCAACAACCAGAAACGTTGCCGCTGCTGTCTCTAGCAAATCTCAAAGTCCTCAAAATCCCACGACAAACTAACATCTTCCTCTGCCTTTCTTTTATTCTTGTTCTTTCTTGTGTTTGCTATGTGTTACTTTTCGAAAGAAAGGGAAGCTACTGAGGGAAATGGGGAGTCAAGGAGTAGAAATTGATTGAGAAAGTTAACAAAGTATTGATCTTTAAAAGATTAATAGCACGTTGTTAGAATTGCAACGGTAGTATTGATGTCAGCAAACTATTAATCATCATTCACAGTTAATATCTTCATTTTATGCCCTCAATATTTCATATAGATTTGTTCATCATATGGATTCCAATAAAGACATTATGGAATGTCGCAACCAACAGAAACTAAGACATGCTAAGAGTTAAAGGTCGCATCATTACAAGAAATAAGCTTAAAGTTGCATTGGTCAACATTCTACGACAATAACAGTGCTACCCAGAAATTAAAAGCAGGTCTTTCTCCTTAATACTGGTCATCCAATCTAATCCACAAGGCAGATAGAGGCCAGCTTCCGGTTGAAAAACAAATTAATTCCTAATAAAAGAACTACTAAACGATAGATGTTATCCTACGCTATATTGTATACAGATAGCAACAACAATGTAGACAACAAACAAACCCACCCACTGCAAAAATCGTACAAGAAAAACTAAAAAGCAAATAGAAAGGGAAGAGAGAGAGAGAGAGAGAGAGAGAAGGGCGATCGCTTACCTGATCCAGGAATAAAAGCCAAAGAGAGTAGCGGAAGCGAAAACAAAGAAAACCAAGGACCACCGGCAACCCCTTCAAACACTGCACGGGCTCACAGTCGCTAGCCTAACAAAATCAACCTCCAAGAGAAAATAGAAAGGCAAAACAAGAAACAGAGAGAAGGAAAGTGAAAACAATATATTATATACCATGATTGAGAAATCGCATTTTCATTTATATATCATAACTCAGTTTAAATATATGGAAAATCTTTCTTTTAAAACATTAAAACATCTTTAAAATACCTACAATCAAATAATCATCGTAAATCTTAAAGTATTTGGCCCTGTTTCACAATCAGCAGGTTGTATTAACTATTAGTTAATCGTTGATTCTATCAGATGATTTGACCAGCGGATTGCATTAACTGTTTGTTAAAGATGTTTGGTAAAATTAACTGTTTATTATTAGCTGTTTATGTGTAAAATGACTTATAAGAACATGACTTTAAAAAAAATACAAAGGTATGAATATTATATATCTTAGTATTTCGTTGAATATTTTTATAAAAATTTAGATTTTAGATATTTCATTATACAAAAATTAAGTTTATAACTATAATAAAAAACATAGAACATATAATAATAATAATAATAATAATAATA
>JANQAP020000059.1:798405-838798 GCA_026874005.2 Erythroxylum coriaceum
AAGTATGATTCTTTAAAAACATAATTAAGTCATATGGAATACATGTTCAATGAAACATTCCAACTAGGTTATAATTTTGGGACTTACGTTTAGGAGTTAAATTTAAATTATGTGTAATTAAATTTGTTTTACATTTTGAGAAACAAGTTTTCATGATTTAGAATGGTTGAGGATTACTAACTTTCTTTCTCTCTTTGAATCAAGTACAAGATAGGAAAAAAAGCTCAAAGCGTTCAACTTCTACCTCTGACACCATCGCTACCTTAATCACATCGACATTTTTGTGTTCCAACCCTTTCTATTTCCAATTTTTTCTTTATGTTGTTCTTATATTTTCATGTTATTTTATGTTATGTTTATTCCCACCTTATTTGTTTTTAGTTGTTCTTCTCACATTAAGGACAATGTGTTGTCCAAGTGTGGGGAGGGCTATGCTGTGTATTGTATGATTTTATTTTGAATGTAAATTTTAAAAATTGTATGTTAGTTTGTTTTAGGTTGCATGATATGATTCGTGTGAATGTTTCAATGGCTAGGACTTAACAGAGTCGATTGAACTTTGAACACAATCTTTTAGGTTGCGAAGATCTATTAGCTCGTGAAGTTAGTGACCTAGGTTACATTGGTTAAATATACATGTTAATTAGGATATGATGTTAGTTATCCACCCTAGGATTTGTCACATTCATTTATAATTTTAGGCCAATCAAATAAGTAGCATCGTTAATACCTTTTTATGAGAATTAATAGCCAAAGAAATGAGGTAAACAATAATAATAATATAATAAAAAGTATGTAAATCATAAGTAAATAACTATTCTGCTGGGCTTCGGGTTATGAATAGAGCTAGTAGCTGGTTGAGAATGTAATGTAGCTAAATAACTAGGGGACATTCATCACAAATGTTTGCCTTCATGTCAAAAGGTTATAATGACATTCCAACCAAGTCGATTAATAATAACCTAATTGAGTAACTGGATCGACATTCATCACAAATGTTTGCCTTCATGTAAAAAAGCCAGGTTAATGTCAATCAAAATCAACAAAAATAATGTTTTGTCTAATAAGCCTACCGATTTTTATGAATAGCTTAAATTTTCATGAAAACCTACTTAGGGATAGTTACAATTTTGATTGACTAAATAATTATCAATGTGTGTGTGCAAATGATAGGGGTGAATAAACTTGACATTAAGGTTTTGATCAGGATGTATTTTTAATCCGGAGATCTTAGACAAAGGTTTCATAAGTTAACAAGTTAGAACAATTTGAGAGATTGTGTTTGTAGTTAAATTTGTTTCATTAAGTTTAATGTCATTGCCTTATTATTACATATGTGTGTATGTTGTGTTTTGTTTTTGTTATTTTTTATTTTGTTTTGCTTGAGGACAAGAAAAAGTTTAAGTGTGAGGATGTTGATAGCTATAGATTGTATAATGTTTTGATGGGTAGTTTAAGATGTGTTTAATGGGTAAATTTAATGTTTAGTGCATGTTTAGGTTAGGATTTTGTTATTTAGTTAAATATTTGTGTTTTGAGTGTTTTGTGGATTGGTTCCAATAATTTCCAAACACTTTCACCTTGTTCACTAATCCCTCCCTATCAAAAGGCTTAATTACTGAACCACTTTCTTATAGTTTTCTCCATATTTGTTTAGATAAGAAATATTTGGTTTTAGATTATGTTATAGAAAAGATCTAGCGTAATTTTTTTCAAATTGAACATTCCTTTCATTCCATAAGGATACACGGTAAGATTTCAAAATTTAAATAAATTCATTTTCTTCTAAAAAAAGAAGTATGCATATTTAGAATTAAGGAATATAGGAGGAATGCTATTAGAAACTTATTCCTTTTCTTTTTTCACAAATATAAAATCTATATCAAATTCAGATATAAGAAAGATTACCGTATATAACACAATATTTCTCCATATATTCTCTCCTATTGTTACTACTATAGATTCTGTTAGATTTAAATGTCCTTTCATTTTTAACAATTTTCTAATTGGTGTACCAGGATTTAAAGATGCAATTTGGAAAGGTGTCACCATTGAAGTGCATGGGAAAAAGGTAGGAATATTTCAAGAAAATGCTTTTGTTTAAGCAATGCCTTACTTCATAGGGAAAATGCTAGAAACACTCATCATCTTGTTATAACTACTAAGAATGCATTTATTGATTCAGGATGAGTTACTTAGAAAACATCATTGTAGGTTGCTCTGGGAAAAAGAAAAATAAGTAATGATTAATTTATCAAAAGCTCTTTATTTTGATTTCTTATTGAAGAAACAGATATCAATAGTTAATGGCTAAAAGGCAGGGATAAAGGTTTTTCATTCTTTCATAGATGTGTAATCTCTAAGAAAACTACAAACATAATTTCCAGCATAACGGTCAACCATTAGTGCATTACTACTCAAGGGAAGCTAAAACAGGAGCTTTATAGTTATTTCTCCAATTATATGAATGCCCCCACTAATGCACCCTTGATAGTGCATGTCAAGTGCACCGCAAAATTTACCTAACTCTATACATAAATTTTTTTAATAGTTATGGTGAGTTGGGATCGTATCCACAAGGAATGTTTGGTTAATTCTCGTAATGAAAAGAATTGATGTTAAGGAAATAAAAGGGGATTTTGGGTTGATGCAATCGAGAAAACAAAATAAAATTAAACTAACGAGAGCAAATTATAGAAAACTGTCAAAAGTGATAAAAGCGCTAAATATGTGTAAAACTCGGTTCTTGGATCAATCTCGGCCTACATACGATTAAACACATTTCATTGGTATAATGCTTTCACGCCTCTCTTAGGACTATTGATCATAGACTAACAACAAGTTCTGCTAATCCCGGTTTTCCCTTAGGTCGTGTTTAATTAAGATAAGCTTGTTGATTAAACCTAACTACCGAATAACCTTGAATATGTTATTTAGATTTATTTGGGCAGTTGTATTACAAAATGGAAAATGGATCAATATAGGTAGTAACCACACAAGCTAGGGTTATCTAACCTATTTTACATTGTTCCTAATGATTCAAGGTCATTAATAGCTACCAACGAATCTCAAACATAACGATTATGGATTATATTAAAGATTTTAGCAATAGGTTTGTATTAAAACAATCCAATGAACACATTAAGATCATCTTTACACAATACCTAACTCAATAAACAAAGAACAACAATAACAATCCATAACGAGAAAGATTCAACATTAAATAATGAAAAGATGTTCTTAACCGTGACTCGGAAGTCGATTTCATCTTCAAACTAGTGTCGAGAAACTTATCCCTCCATCTTCTCCATAGTTCTCTAATAAATAGTAGCTACTATCATCTCTCATCTCCCGAAACCCAAGAAAATGAAGTTTGCCTCATTTCTACCATCAACATCTTCCTCGTTTCTGCCATCAACATAATGTATTTATAGTAAAAACTACGTTTTAGGGATAGGTGACAAAAACTCACAGGCATGACTTACAGTGTTACGATCATGAATAACCTCATTGAGGCTCACGGCTGTGAGCCCTCCATTCATGGGCTTGACTTGGAGTGTCACACCCATGACAAACCACGTCACGCTAATAACAAATTTGTCATAGGCATGAGATACATGTCATGGTCGTGAGTCTTATGTACACTCTTCATGCTTAATATATTTATTTTCTTGTCTCCTTTTTGCTCTAATCCTTCTCCTTCTTGTTCCACAAAGATAATTGAGCGTGAATCTCAAGAAAACAACTTAATGAGTATGCTTTCAACTCATTTTAGCTATTATGCTTCCAAATTGTACATAAATTCAAGTATGAACTAAAGTGAGTGTCTTAAGCATTTTAAAGCATTAATCACTAAGTGTCATAGATTAAATGTATCAGAAATTAAACACATATGAAGTTCCCCCACACTTAGCTTTTGACCGTCCTTGGGCAAATCATCAAAATCAAAGTCACAAACTAAAACACTTACTTATTTCCATATTTCCCAAGAATAGATAATCATAAATAAAGAGACTAACTTCTAAAACTATAGCAAGAACTCAACATTTCAACCCTTCTACTCATGATCAATCAACATTCGTGACCTTTAGAAACTGAGTAATCTAAAGGTAGACTTAGATAAATTGTGTTTAAATATGGTAAATTCATGGGTACACTCAAACACCCTTTATGATTAAGAAACTCCATAACTTTGCATATCATTTTATTTCTCCACCAAAGATTCACATGCATATCATAAATTAAAGGACTTTTCTGAGGTTATAATGTTAGCAAGGGTAAGGTGAGATGTATTTGGGTAATGTAGCATAAAAACCATCAAAGCTAGTGAAGGAAAAGTAACACTCAATGCTACATCAAGTTTACAAGCTATCATTCATTCAAAATTGGGTACTATCAGCTATGATGAATGCAACAACTATGTTTCACAACTCAAATTCATGCTCTCACACCATACCACATAAAGCATAATCAATTAAAAAGGATCACTCATAAAAATTGATTATAACAATACATTAAAACTATAAAGAGTGATCCTTCAAAGCAACATTTACCTTATATGCATTATACTAGATACTTTTATTTAAACATATTTTTAATTTTTTTCTTTTCCTTTTCTTTTGCTTCTCTTTTTCTTTCTTTCTTTTTTTGATAAAAATTGAAAGAAGCTATATCAACCTTAGAATCCATTGAAAAGACATAAAATGACATTTTAATAATTATAAACAACATATATATATGCACACCCCCACACTTATACTCTTGTACATCCAGAATCATCATTAATCAACAAATGCTTCATTAGCTTTAAGGCTTGGGTTAGACATTTGGTTAGGTTTAAAGCTTGTAATGTGGTTAGCACAAAAAGAAAGGCTAATAAAGCTCAAGAGGGCTTAACAAAGGGAAAATTCAGATCAAGCTATTTGGCTAATACAGTTTATAAAAATAAAGAATGCCTATATCATTTCCATGTTAATGCATGTGATAAAAATGTGATCTTGAATAGAAAATCCAAGCAAATTCAGAATGTACATGTCATGAAGGTCACACATAAACAAAAGACAATGAGACTGATATGAATATGTCAGTCTATATAGGCTTAAAATCTCATTGGCTTATGTCTACCATTAGTCACTACTCTTCTAAAGGTAATGTATATTGACTAATCATAAGAGTAAAAGTACATGCTAAGTTGCCATAGATTTTTCTAGTCAACTCAAGATCTAATTATGACTATATAGTCCTAAAAGCAAGAGAAAAAGAGTAAATGTTTGTTTGTTTGTTTCATTTTGAAGATGCTTAAGAAGCCACATAAGCAACAATTAAGCTTAAGAATATGTATATAACAAAAAGTTAATATCCCCACCCCTATACTTAATGCTTACATTATCCCCAATGTAACATCAAATGTAAGAAATGGAGCATTTAACAAAAGCAACAAATGCAATGATGTAAATAAAAAGGGATCCACTTCCCTTGGGTTGCCTCCCAAGCAACGCTTTTGTTTATACTCGTTAGCTCAACTCCATGTTGCTCTCATCAAATGACTCCATTCGTGTCTTCAAGCATCAACACTTCCATATCCTCTATTTGGAAGCCTTCATAATATAATTTCAGGGGACGACCATTCACTTTGAATGTCTCGTTGGTTTTCAAACTCCATATCTTTACTAAGCCAAAAGGAAAGACTTGAGTAATAACAAACTGACCAACCCAATGAGAATGCAACTTACCTTGGAATAATTTGAGCTTTGAGTGATATAATAGCACTTTCTAACCTACCATGAAGCTTTTCCTTGAAATCAACTTATCATGAAAAGCCTTATATATCATCACGTTTTGATAGAAGTCATCCCGCATCTCCTCCAACTCTTGCAATTACAACTTCCTATACAATCCTGCATCATCCATATTCATATTGCATCATTTTATAGCCTAATACGTCTTATGTTGAAATTCCACATGAATGTGACACGGCTTCCCAAACACCAGTCTATATGGAGACATTCCAATTGACGTTTTATAAGTCGTCCTATAAGCCTATAGTGTATCTTCTAGCCTCACACTCCAATCTTTTCTATTAGGTTGAACTGTCTTCTCCAAGGTTGACTTGATTTCTCAATTCGACACTTTAGCTTAGCCATTGATTTGAAGATGGTAAGAGGTGGAAACCTTATGCATAATGTGATAATTCTTAAACAGTGTTTCCATCACCTTATTGCAAAAATGAGTTCCCCTATCGCTTATGATTGCCTTTAACATCTCGAACTTAGAAAGGATGTTAGCTTTAATAAAATCTGCAATAACTTTGGCATCATTAGCTCATGTGGCTTTAGCTTCCACCTATTTGGAAACATAATCGACTGCAAGCATATATAATTAAAACTAAAAGATGGAGGAAAAGGTCCCACAAAATTAATACCCCTAACGTCAAAAGTTTCATTAAAAAAGAATAGGAGATTGTGGCAATTGATCCTTACAGGACAAGTTACTTGACCGTTGACAACTATCGTATGACTTACAAAAGATGTATGCATCCTTGAACAATAAGGGCCAGTAGAAACCACTCTCTAAAACTTTATGGGTCATCCTCTTCTCTCTAAAGGGTCCTCCGCAAGTATATGAATGGTAAAAAGGCTAAAATCAATTGTGTTTCACTTTCAGGCACACACCTCCTTATGACTTAATCTGCACAGTGCCTTTATAGATACCGGCCATCCCAAACATAGTAATTCACTTCATTCTTTAACTTATCCCTCTGATCGTTGACAAACAAACAGGTAATTTATTAGTAGCTAAGAAATTCAAAATATTTGCATGCCATGGAGGTGTCAATTCGGTAAAAAAAATTCTTCATTAGGAAATGTCTCTCTTAGAGGGATGTCGTCTTATTTGATCAAGTAACTGAGGTGATCGGTAACCACACTTTCTGCCCCCTTCTTATCTCTTATCTCTAAGTCGAACTCTTGAAGGAGGAGAATCCATTTGATCAGCCTCGTTTTGTTTCTTTCTTCATGAGTAAATACCTTAAAGCTACATGATCAAAATAAACAATTACCTTAGCAGCCAACAAATACAACCAAAATTTTTCTAAAGCAAAAACTATAGATAAAAGTTCTCTTTCAATTATAAAATAATTTAATTGAGCTAGACCAAGAGTCTTCGAAACATAATAAATAGCATGCAAAGCTTTGCCCACTTTTTGTCCTAGAACTACCCTTATTACATAATCACTTGCATCATACATGATCTCAAAGGGCAAGTTCCAATTTGGAGGTTGAATCCCAGTGGTGATGTTAAGAGCTCCTTAAGTGTGTTAAAGACTTCCTTACATTTATCATCGAACTTAAAGGGGACATCTTATTGTAATAGCTTATATAATGGTGTGGATAATTTTGAAAAGTGTTTAATGAATCTACAATAAGAACTTGCATGGCCAAGAAAAGAACGAACTTCCTGCACATTTGAGGGGTAAGGTAAAGAGGAAATGAGATCAATTTTAGATTTCTCTACCTCTACACCTCTAACAGATATAATATGCTCTAAAACTATACCTTGATCTACCATAAAATGAAAAATTTCCCAATTAAACACAAAGTTAGCTTCAATGTGTCGTTTCAAGATAAGACCAAGATTCTCTATGCATTCATCAAAAGAAGAATCATCATCACTAAAATCATCCATGAATACCTCTATGGTTTTCTCAACATACTCATATAAAATTCTTACTATACATCTTTGGAACGTGGCAGGTGCCTTGCATAATTCAAATGACATCCTTCAGTAAGTAAATATACTAAATGGGCATATGAAGGTGGTCTTATCTTGATCTTCTAGTGCAATCGGTATTTGAAGATAACCTAAAAAGCCATATAGAAAATAATAATACTAATAACCGGCCAATCTCTTAAGCATTGGATCAAAAAAAGGTAAGGGAAAATGGTCTTTACGAGTCGCTGAGTTCAATTTCCTATAGTCAATACAAACTCGCCACTCGGTTTGCACTCGAGTGGGAACCAACTTACCTTCCTAATTAGTTACTACCATGATTCTAGACTTCTTTGGAATCACCTGAATAGGACTTACCCACTTATTGTCAGAGATTGGGTAAATGATCCAACATCGAGAAGCTTTAGCACTTCCTTCTTCGTGACTTCCATCATTGAAGGATTCAACCTAGGTTGAGCTTGCCTTGTGGAATTGGCATCCTCCTCTAATAAAATATGATGCATGCATATAAAAGGGCTTATTCCTTGGATATCTACGATCATCCATCCAATGGCGTTCTTATGCTCCTTCAACATTCAGACCAACCTATCTTCTTGATCTAAAGTCAACTCTGCCGAAATGATAACTGAAAGAGTCTTCTTATATCCCAAATAGGCATATTTTAGATAGGTGGGAAGTAAATTTTACTCCACTTCAGGTACCTTAACATTAGAAGGCAATAACTTTTAGTGAGACTCGGGTACAATATGGAAACCAAATCATACCCTTTTAGAGAGTGCTCTAATTATTCCAATGTAACTGCCATTTTAACCAACTCTTCTCCCACTTTAACATCATTATTGGCTTCTACTTCTATACGCTCATTCAAAACTACTTCTAAATGATCCTTGCAGCTCAATTTAAAAATTTCTTGCACTAAAGGATCAATAACATCAATAGAGTAAATAGAATGATCATCATGAGGATGTTTTATGGCATCAAAAATGTTAAAATGAATCACTTCCTTATCAAATTCCATCATAATGATGTCGTTATGAACATCTATCTTAGTTTGAGCTGTATTAAGTAACGATCTCCCCAATAAGATAGGTATTGGATTTTATGAAGTTTCATCATTTATATCAACAATATAAAAGTCAGCAGGAAATACCAACTTATTCACCTGCACCAATACAATACATCCTCAACTACACCATTAAGGTAAGTGTTAGTACGATCAACTAATTTTATGATAACACCTGATTCTTTCAAAGGACATAGATTCAAGGAAGCATAATTTGAACGAGGCATAATAATAATTAAAACTCCTAAATCTAGCATAGCTTTAATAATCACAGTGTTACTAATTTTACAAGAAATAGTGAACATACCTGATCCTGACATTTTAGAGGTATCTTCTTCTTAAAAATTGTAGGCACGTTCTCACCCATCATCACCTTTTCATCACCTCTCATCTTTCTTTTATGTGTACACAGTTCATTGAGGAATTTTGCTTATTTCGGTACTTGCTTTATTGCATCTAGCAGAGGTATGTTTACTTCTACCTTTCGAAAAGTCTTTAATATCTCCTTATATTTTTCCTCCTTGTTCAATTTTACTAATCTACTAGGAAAAGGTGGAGGAATAGTTTTATGATATTAGGGACTTCAAAGTTTACCTTTGTACTAGACGAGGGGTCTTTTTCATTTCCTAACTCCTCGATTCCTTCTTCACTAGCGATCCTTCATGGAGTCCTCTTGGAAACTTTAAGCTCCTTTTCGCTCCTCAGGTTATAGCACTAACATTATTTGGGTTAAATTAGGGTTGAGATGAAAGTTTTCATCCTTGTTGTGATTCTAGATGGTTGATCCTCACTATCATCTGACCCATTTGGTTTTCCATGTTCTATATGCTTGATTTTACATCCTGCTGGAACTACTATACATTCTGTTAAAGCTATTGCATACCTTGTTGAAGTTGAACATTGTTAATAGTAAAAGTCTTGAGCAAATCTTCCCGAGATGTACCTAAACTGGAAGAGGAGACTTATGGACTTAGTTAACATTGTTGTGATCCTTATGACTTATTCTGGAAGTAATTATGTTACCTATTACCCTCATAATTCAAGTTGGGATGATTCTTCTAACCTGGGTTATACGTTTGGGAGTACTTGTTGTATTGATTTGGAAATTTTCCTCCTGCACTTCCCTCTTACAATGTCAGACACTCATCAGTTAGAACAAAATTCACATGCCTTTACCTGTGTCTGTGTAACTACAATTTGTTTAACAAAAGATGTTAGCTCATCTAAATGATGTTCGATAGATAAAGTGCTTACCTCATTTACAAGATAAACATCATTGCAAGTGTCAAATTATTGAGTATTAGCAGCCATGCGCTCAATTAAAATGTTGGCTTCTATGGAGTCTTCTCACAAAGTGCCTTACCACTCGCTACATCAACTAAACTCGTCTCCATTGGTAACAATCCTTTGTAGAAATACTAGATAAGAAATTGCTTTAAAATGTTGTGGTGCGGCAAACAAGCACATAGCTTATTGAAGCGTTCCCAATACTCATAAAGGGACTCTTCGTTATGTTGCTTTATACCATAAATCTCCTTTCAAATACTCGCTGTCTTTGATGATGGAAAATATTTATCCAAAAATAGCCTCTTCATCTCTATCCAAGTGTTCACATTCCTAGCAATTAGATAAAACAACCAATCCTTTGCTTCATCTTCCAGTGAGAATGGTAAAGCCCTCAATATAATTTGCTTGTCTATCACCCCTAGAGGCTTTATACTCTACATCGAGCTCCTTGAGATACTTATTCGCATCCTTACCTGTAAGACCATAAAAATTGGGTAACAAATGTATTAATCTAGACTTAAGTTTGAAGGTAACATGCTCAGCAAAATTAGGAAATTTAATGCATAAGGGCCTTTGGGTTAAGTTTGGTGCAGCCAACTCCCTTAGTGTTCTTAGGTTTGCCTTTGTTTCTTTGAATTTGAGTTCTTGTTCTTTGAGGAGATCTGGTCGCTACCATATACCAACACTAACAAACGTTTAAAGATTAGCAAATAACTAAAAAACAATTATAAACAAATCTATACACAAAAAACTAACTAAATCAAAAATGAAAATTAAAGCACCACACTCCCCGATAATGGCGTTAAACTTTGACAGTGTGTGTCGAGTGCACTGCAAAATTTAGATAACTCTATACACTAAAAATTTTGTAGTTGTGTTATCCACAGGGAAGGTTCAGTTAATTCTCGCAATGACAATAATTGATGTTAAGGAAATAAAAGGGGATTTTGGGTTGATGCAATCAAGAAAACAAAATAAAATTAAACTAACAAAGAAAAATATAGAAAATAGTCAAAAGTGATAAAAGTGTTGAATATATGTAAAACCCAGTTCTCAGATCAATCTCTGCCTAGACACGATTAAACACATTTCATTGTTATAATGTTTTCATGCCTCTCGTAGGACTATTGATCGTAAATTAATATCAAGCTCTGCTAATACTCTTTTTCGTTTAGGTTATGTTTAACTAAGATAAGCTCATTAATTAAACCTAACTACTGAATAACCTAGAACATGCTCTTTAGATTTAATTGGCCAGTCACATTACGAAATGGAAAATGGATCAATATAGGTAGTAACCACACAAGCTAGGGTTATCTATCCTAATTTACATTGTTCCTAATTATTCAAGGTCATTAGTAGCTTCAAACGAATCTCAAACATAACGATTACGAATTATAGTAAAGACTCTAGCAATGGGTTCGTATTAAAATAATATAATGAACACATTAAGATCATTTTTACACAATACCCAACTCAATAAACAAAGAACAACAATAACAATTCATAATGAGAAAGATTCAACATTAAATAATGAAAGGATGTGCTTAACCGTGACTCGGGCCTCAATTTCACCTTTGAACCAGTTTTGGGAGCTTAGCCTTCCATCTTCTCCATGGGTCTCCAAGAAATAGTAGATACTGTCATCTTTAGTCTCCCGAAACCTAAGAAAATGAAGCCTACTTAATTTCTGCCATCAATAAAATGTATTTATAGTAAAATCTAGAATTGGGGACAAGTGGCAAAAAGTCACAGTCCTAACTTGCAGTGTCATGGTCGTGAATGGCCCTAGTTATGGGCATGACTTGGAGTCTCATGCTTATGACAAACCATGTCACGCCCATAACAAATCTTTCACGAGTGTGAGATACATGTCATGGTTGTGAGTCTCATGTACACTCTTCATGCTTGATGTTTCCAACATATATTCTTCATCTTATGCATTTTGTTATCTCCTCTTTACTTTAATCCTTCTACTTTTTGTTCCATGAAGGCAATTGAGTGTGAATCTCATGAAAACAGCTCAACGAATATGTTTTTAACTCACTTTGGTTATTATGCTTACAAATTTTACCTAAAATCAAATATCAACTAAAGTGAGTGTCTTAAGCATTTTAAAGTATTAATCACTAAGTGTCATGGATTAAATGCATCAACAATTAAGAACATATCAACACTCCTTAGTTGAGGTGCTGGAAAATATCCTATGTGGTATTTTACCATCATAAGAAGCTGTATTACTCTCAGAACATGTTACTAAATAAGATATTGATCACAATGTCAAAATGATGAATCCTTACAAAGCTTCTGGACCTGATGGGTTCAATATGCTCTTCTTTATCCAAGCATGCCTCTCCTAAAAAATATGGTACAAGATGCTATTCTTGAATTTTTTGAGAAAAATAAGCTACTTAAGGAGTTCAATAGCAACTTCATCATATTAATTCCTAAATGTGGCAAATAAAAACATTTTGGTGACTTTAAGCCTATAGCCTGCTGCAATTTAGGTTACAAGATTGTTTCTAAAATCCTAGCAAAAAGGATGAAGCAAGTCTTAATCAATCACATGGATAGTGCTCAGGGTGCTTATCAACCTAGTAGAGAAATAGGAGATAACATTTTACTTATATAGGAATTTTTAAAAGATTATTCCAAGAAAAATGTTGGAAAAAATCACATATTGAAAATTGATTTGAAAAAGGCATATGATAATGCTGATTGGAATTTTCTTGGCAACATCATGAAAGCACTAGATTTCCCAAAGTATTTCATTAATTGGATAACTCTCTGCTTCACCACTCCATCATTCATCATCCTCATAAATGGAGAACCTATTGTCCTCTTAAATATATCCAAAGGCATTATACAAGGTGATCCTACTTCACCCACCTATTTGCTATTGTAATGGATGTTTTTGATAGACTTTTGAAAAACTTATAGAGAGAACCAAACATTTTAAACATTACTCCAAGTACAAAAAATTGAAAATCACCACCTTTATCTTGGCTAATGATCTAATCATACTCACAAAGTGGATAGAACTTCTTTTGCCACTGTAATGAAGGACATTGAAATTTTCACCAGGTTATCTGGTTTCCAAGTTAACACTGATAAATGCTCTTTTCATTTTTTATACTTAGAGTGGTATTTGAAATGTTTTGCTCTCTCTGTAACTTTTTTGAAGAGTTTATTAAAAACTTCCATTACAATAGCAAATAGGTAAGGTCTAGTCTCTAAGTCAACAATGATAAATGCTCTTTTCATATTTATAAAAGTGTTGAGATTCAAAGGCTCATAGTTGAATACATTGCTAGATTCAGGGAAGTGTCTTTATCATTCAGATATCTTGGAATTACAATAATCATCTAGATTGAGCTAAAGGAGTTGTAGACCTCTAGTGAGCAAAATACAAGCTAGAATCATAATTTGGAGCATGAAAGTTCTATCTCTAGCTATTAGAGCCCAATTAATCAAAGTTTTCTTATCTTCCATCAATATTCCCTAGGCTACTCATCTTGCTATACTAAGTACTATGATTAAGAAAATTAATAAGTTACTTAAGAAATTTCTCTAGTCTGGCACAAAGGAAGGGGGTACAAGGCTAACATCAAATAGTTTGAAGTATGCAGATCCAAGAAACATTAAGGTTTGAGCATGATTCCCTTGAAAATTCTAAATTCTTGTATGCTTGTTAAAAGTGTCAAAATTAATTGATATTCAAAAGTCACTATGGTACAAATGGGTTTATAAATATTACTTCAATAATAAAGGTATATGGGAAATTGATCTCTCTTTTAGTAATGCCTTTACCACCTTAAAAGAGATTCTCAAATTGAGAAGTGTAACCAGACCTCACATTAGAAAGAAAATTGGAAATGTTAAGAGCAAATTATTTTTGCATGACAATTGGATGTTAAATTGTCCTCTAAAGAACAACATTATAGACAATCAAAATCTTACCAAGGCCTTAGAGTTAAAGGGTGAGATCCTCTTCAAAATAAATAATAGTAATATGAAGAGGGAGATCAACTAAGTGGGCTTGAATGATAACATGAATGAAAACAATTCTTGGTGCCTGAAACACAATGGTAAATTCACCAATGCATCATGTAAAATACTATTCCAACATAATTTTGTGCATGTCACTTAGCATAAAAGGGTATGTGCAAGTATAATCTACCCAGAGCTGTCATAACTTTATGGAGAGCTATTTTAAAGAAGCTTCCTATAATTGATAGACTGAACATATTTCCCTAACTAAAAAACTACTGTTATCTTTGTAAGAGTCATATGGAGAGTATTCCACATTTTTTTAAAAATGCAAGTACACTTGTGGTGTATGGAGAATAATTCTACAAAAATGTAATATCATCAACCCTATAGTAGAATGGCAATAAATCATTACTTGGAGCCTAAATTTATAACACATAAAAAGAGACTACTGTTAATGTTATTACATTGCTTTATCCTATGTGGTATTGCATATTTAGGATGAAAGAAACAAGATCTTTTTTAAAAAATTAAATTTAATATAATAAAGAAATCATTTACAAGAAGTCACACTTAGGGGTGCATCTTTAAATACAACATATAACCTATAGACACTACTTTTTAGCTGAAAATACTAGGAGAAGGCATTAACATAGGCCTAAAGTGAATTAAGTTACAACAGGTTGAAAATCCTTCATTCTTTAAGAAATTGCCAGTTTTCTACTATATTTCTTTGTAATTTGATTGATGATAAGATGCTCCCTTATGCTTGCTTTTGTTAGCTCTATATGAGTGAATTATTTTCTAGCCTTTTTTGCAAGTCTTCTTGAATTTCTTTCCTTCGAAATAAACATATTGTTATTACCATCATGTATATTTCCTTGTCTTGCCTGGAACTTGGCATATGTTGTATCCTTAGGATAATGTCTATTAGCCTGCCTTAGTTAAAGCTATACTGACATTATCCTGAGATCCTTTATAGTATATTATTAGACGTACTATAATTGAAAAACAAATGATCCCTATTTTCATCCTCTAAATTGTATAAGACACGTATTTTAGGGATGGTTAGGAAATTTATTCTATTCATTGTTCTAAGTCTATTCAACATAGTTAACCACAGTAAAAAGATAACATTAGGCTTTAAGATTTTGTTATAAACCAATCTGCTCCAATCCACTATTGTACCAGCCACATAAATTAATTCCTTAGTTTTCCTACTTGTTAATTTTGCCACAGGTAATTCATGCTAGAGGTGAATGTCTTCATCATCAGTATTTGGGTATTGGGAGATAAACAAGTTCCTCATCAACTTTGGAGTTAAAGACCAGTTTCCATTTTCTATTAGCTTCTTCACTTCATCTTTCCTTGAGAACTTGGAGACTAAAGTCTTTGCCTTTTGATTATGGATGAGTGCTCCCTAACCACACCAGTTACCAATATATAGAGAAGCAATAGTTCTTGTCCTTATTTTACAAGTTACATGTTGTTGTTCAATTTCTCTTAATTTCAGTATCTGATTAAAGGATCAAGAGTAGGTATTTTTTAGAATTAAAGCCTAAAGGCTATTTCATTTCAAAATGTGGTTGTGAATCCATTTGATCCATAATAATTCCTTCTTACCTAAGATTCTCGAAATCCTTTTCAGTATTAAAACTTTTTTGCTATTGTTTATTGTCTCCAATCCTAGCCCTCCTAATTCTTTTGGCTTATAAATATTTCCAACTCACTTTTGTAACTCATTCTTCACCTTGCCCTTTTTCCCAAAGGAATTGTTTGATCATCATTTCCATAGTTTTAATAAGAACATTTGATGAGAAAATATGGGAGCATCAATATGTTTGCAATGAAGAGATGAATGATTTCAACAATTGGAGCGTACCACCATATGAAAGAATTATATTGATCCATGACCCCAGTTTTCTATAAATTCCCTCTATCAAAGGAAATCACTCTCCATATCTAAGCCTTCTGGAGTAAATTGGAAGTCCCAAATATAGTAAAGGAGGGGTTTGGTTAGCCATTATAATAATGTGAGACATTACATCTGAAAGGGGTACAACACTTTTTGACAAGATGAAGAAGCTCTTTTGGAGATTAATTTCAAGGATAAAAAGCTCCTTAAATATTTTTAAGGTACTCATCAGTATTAATACTAATTTGGCATCAAATTTGCTTAGCAAAATAAGATCATCTACAAAACATTATTTTATTAGAGAAACTAACTTACATTTAGAGTGATACTTGAAATTTGAGGCAGTGGAGACATTATGGTTCAGTAGGTAAGGGCATAGGGGATCCCCTTGCCTAAGTTCTTTGGATCCCTTGAAGATTTCATTAGGATTCCCATTAATCAAAATTTTAAAGGAAGTAAATTTAGTGTAAATGACGTAACATGTCGTAATACTATGAAAAATAAACTAGACCTATAACTATAGTAGTGATAAGTCTAAGTCGATCCCACAAGGATGAGTCTAAGTCGATCCCACAAGGAATGTTCGGTTCACTTTTGTTATGAAAATAATCGATGTTTAGATTTAAGGGTGGTTAGTTTGGTTTTGAGATAAAAAAATAAAATGAAACTATACTAACAAAAACAAATTAAAGAAAACATTTGAAAATGATGAATGTGATGAATTTGTTGGGAGTTTGGTTCTTTGGTTTAATCTCAGCCTACACCCAATTGAACATACTTTAATGATTTATTGTTCTCAAACCTCTCCTAGCAGCTATTTGTCGTAGATTAATAACAAGCTCTATTAATCTCGATTTTTCATAAGGTCGTGTTTAATTAAGAGACACTTATTAATTAAACCTAGCCACCGAATAACCTAGGATATGATCTCTAGATTTAATAGACAGTCACATTATGAATTAAGAAAATAGACCAATCTAAGCAACAACCACATACACTCGGGTCATTTAACCTAGGTTATATTATCCCTAATAATTACAAACCATTAGTTGCTATAAATGAATCTCAAATATAACAATTACATATTATATTGAAATTCTAACTATGGGTTCATACACAAACAATCGAATGATAACGAGAATACGATCAATTATACACAAAACCCAAATCCATAAGCATAGGATAGCACCAATCAATTCCTAAAGAGAGAAAGAAATAACAAATACAAAGAAGAAATGCTTAACTAGGTCATCGATGTCGATGCCACCTCTGAACCAGCGTCAAGAATCTAGCTCTCCATAGGTCTCCAAATAGATGAAGCTTTTCCCCTTTTTCTCATCTTCTCCTAAAGCTTCACTCTTGGTTTTCTCCTAACCTAAAACACCAAACTATTCATCCCTTTATACCGTTACCATCTGTTTACTTTTATATGAAAACTTAGGGTTAAATGGTGAGTTGCCCATTGTCACACTCGTGACTTGGTGTGTCACAGGTGTGACTCGTGAAACACCTATGCACGGACCTATACAACTGGATGCACAGCCGTGAGACATGCTCACAGTTGTATAATTATTTGGTCTGGCCGTGAGCTCTTTTGCAGCATCTTTTCATGTTATTTTCTATTTTCTTCTCTTCTTTTTGTTCCATGAAGACAAGTGAGTGTTATTCTTCAAAAAATAGCTAAAGTATAGTGCTTTCGACTCACATTAGCTCCTTCACTTCCGAATTATGCCTAAAACCATATATGAACTAAAGTGAGTATCTTAAACATTTTTATATCATTAATCATTAAGTTTGATTGAATAAATATTCAATCAATTGAGCACATATCAATTTCCCCCACACTTAGCTTTTGACCGTCCTCCGAAAAAACATCAAAATTAAGATCACATACCTAAAAACATTTACTTATCTCCTATATATCCCAAGAATACATAATAAAAAACAAAGATGAATCACTTTCAAAAACCATAACAAGAACTTAACATTCTAAGCTTCTACTCATGATCAGTCAACATTCATCACTTTCAGAAATTGAGTAATCTAATGGTAGACTTGGAAACTGTGTTTAACTAAGATATATCTACGGGTACACAAATACCAATCATGATCATGACTTTCCACAACTTTGCAAATCATTTAATTTCTCCACCACCAAAGTTCACATGGATCATTGTAAACCAAAGGACTTTTTAGGGTGGTAATGTGGGCAAGGGTAAGGTGATATTTATTTAGATAAAATAGCATAAAAGCCATCAAAGCTAGTGAAACAAGAAAAACACTCGATATAATCATCAAGCGCAAAAACTAACATTCACCCATAATTGTGTACATCAACTATGATGAATGCAAAAACCATGTTTCCTAGCTTAAAGTCAAACTCTCACGCCACAAACCACATTAAGCCTATATCACTGACAAAAGTTGATCATAAACAAGACTTTTTAACTGTAAGGAGTGACCTTTGAAAGTAACATCCACCTCATATTCAACATACTCAAGTAATCCATTCAATACAAATTTAGGAGGAAAGACTAATCATAAGTAACTTTGTCACACATATCCAAATCCTCCATGATACTTTCATTTAAACGTTTTTTCTTTTCTTTTTCTTTTTCTTTTCCTTTTTATTCTCTTTTCTTTTACCTTTCTCTTTTTCTTTCTTCCTACTTTTTTTGATATAAAAATTAAAAGAAGCTATCAACAATGGAATTCATAACATGAAATTTTGACAAATATAACCATACCATATATGTGTACACCCCCACACTTAAACTTCTGTACATCCACAATCATTAACAATTAACAAATTCTCCACTAGCTTTAAGGCTTGGGTAGGACATTTGGTTCAATTTAAAGCATGTTATGTGGTTAGCACACAAAAAAAGGCTAATAAAGCTCAAGGGGGCTTAATAAAGGAAAATTCATATCAATGGGTAGGCTATTTGGCTAATATGGATTGGAAAAACAAAGAATGCCTAATCATTTTCATGTTAATGCATGTGATAAAATTGTGGTCTTGAATAGAAAATCAAGGCAAAGTTAGGATGTACATGTCATGAAGGTCACATATAAGCAAAGACAATGAGACTGATATAAATATGTCAGTCTAATAAGGCTCAAAATCTCACTGGCTTTTGTCTATCACTAGTCACTACCTTATAAAGATAATGCACATTAAACAATCACATGAGCAAAAGTACATGCTAAATTTTAGTATAGATTTTTCTAGTCAATGCATTCTTTAATCATCACTATATATAGTCCTAGAAGCAATATAAAACAAGAACATGTTTATTTTTTGTTTTATTCTCTCTCTTTTTTTGTTAAAAACTTAAAAACAAGTAAGAAACAAATCAACATAAAAGCATACATGCATATCTTAACTAATGCAGAAATGTAAAGAAAAGAAATTCCTTTCCCTTGGGTTGCCTCCTAAGAAGCACCTTTGTTTATTGTTGCTGGCTCGACTCCATACTTTCTCCTCACTTAATAAAATTATGGTCTTCAGGTATCACAGTTTAAGCTATCTCCATATGAGGTTGTTTAGGATTGGGCCTTGGTTAATAATCATTCATATTCAGCATCTTCCCTATCCTCCGACTCTTAATCTTAACTAAGTCCCTGCACTTTTGGAATATCTTGAATTTCCCTTCACCTTTTTCTTCCTCATTCAATATCTCTAACCTGCTAGGTAAGTTAAATATTTAATCTTAACAACAAATTGGAATTCAGTATTTACCTTCAAGCTAAAAGATGTATCCCTTTCTCCTTTGAATTATTTCTCCACTTCTTCCACACAAGTAATTCCTTAAGTAATATTCCTAAGATTCTCAAGCTCCTCTTCACTCTGTAAGGTTTCTCCATTAACGTCCCTTGGGTACACCATAGGTTGGGATGGCTGCTCCTCTTCACTTTATGGTTCCAAGTGATTATTATCTCCCCATTTAGACATTACATCTTGCTGGAACCGGTTCACATCCTATTGAAACTAAAATAACAAAAAAAGTAAAGGAAATATTTAAAAATGATGAAAACGATGAAATCGTTGGGAGTTTGATTCTTTGATTTAATCTTGACCTACACCCGGTTGAACATACTTCATTAATTTATTGTTCTCAAACCTCTCCTAGCAACTACTGGTTGTAGATTAACAAAAAGCTCTATTAATCTTGGTTTTCCCTTAGGTCGTGTTTAATTAAGAAATGCTTGTTAATTAAACCTAGCCACCGAATAATCTAGGATACGATCTCTAGATTTAATTAGACAACCGCATTATAAATTAGGAAAATAAACCAATCTAAGCAACAACCACATATGCTCGGGTTATTTAACTTAGGTTATGTTATCCCTATTGATTACGAAATTGCTACAAATGAATCTCAAATATAAAAATTACAGATTATATTGAAATTATAGCGATATGTTCATACACAAACAATCGAACGATAACGAGAATATAATCATTCATACAAAAAACCCAAATCTGTAAGCATAGGATAACACAATCAATTCCTAAAGAGAGAAAGAAACAACAAATATAAAGAAGAAATGCTTAACTGAGTCGTCGGCATCGATGTCACCTCTGAACCAGCGTCTGGATACTAACTCCCCATAGGTCTCCAACTGGATGGAGCTTTACCTTTTCTCCTTATCTTTTGTTGAAGCTTCACTCTCAGTTTTCTCCCAACCAAAAACACCAAACTATTCATCCCTTTGTGTTGTCACCATTTGTTTGCTTTTATATGAAAACTTAAGGTTAAATGATGAGTTGTCTATTTTCAAACCCACCCATGACTTGGTGTGTCACAGGTGTGAGAGGTGTGTCACACCTATGACACATTCTCACACCCATGCAATTGGTTGCACAGCAGTGAGACATACTCACGGCTGTGCAATTACTTGGTTTGGTCGTGAGCTTTTTTACAGCATCTCTTCATATTATTTTCCATTTTCTTTTCTTATTCTTGCTTTTATCTTCTTCTTCTTGTTCTATAAAAACAAGTGAGTGTGGTTCCTCGAAAAATGACCCAAATATAATGCTTTCGATTTACTTTAGATCCTTTGTTACCTAATTGTGCCTAAAACCATATATGAACTAAAGTGAGTATCTTAAACATTTTTGTATCATTAATCACTCTAAGTTTTATTGAATAGATATTCAATCAATTGATCACATATCAGTAAACGTTAATCTAGACTATATACATTTGGGGAAAATTCAAGACTTCAAATTTCTGTAATATGAAAATCTAGTTGACACTATCAAATGCTTTATAGAGATCCACCTTGTTAGCAAAATTTTGTGGAGAGATTCTTCTTGCATAGCCTATCATAATTTCCTGCATGATTAGAATATTGTCTCCTATATGTCTATTATTTAAAAAGGCTTGTTGGTTCTAACTGATTGTAAATTTCAAGACTAGTTTCAACATATTAACCAACACTTTAACAATGATCTTGTAAATGAAGTTAGTGCAAGAAATAGGTTTATAATACTTAAGGAAATAAGATTAGGGACTTTGGGGATTAGGCATAAAAAAATGTTTTATTAATCTCTTTTTGTATAACCCCCTACTTAAACAATTCATAAACTGCTTCCTTGATAATCTTTCTAGTCTTATTCCACATTTTGTGATAGCAGTTCCCAATAAGACCATCTGGTCTAAGAGCCTTGACCCATTTATATTGAAAACGACATCCTTTATTTCATTGTCACTTACTATTTTGATCAGGTTATTAACTTCTTTTTCAGGTATCCTGGAATAGATAAAAGATCCTCCATAAAATTTTTTGAGTCCTCCTCAATTCCTAGAAGTTTTTTCTAAAAAAAACTCATAACTTCCTTTCTAATTTCATTTTATCTACAGACCATTTCACCAGATTCAGCTTTTATAGAACAAATTCTATTGATGTTTCTTCTGGCTAAGACAATACTTAAGAAAAATTTTATACATCTATCCCCCTCCTTTATCTAGTTAACTCTAGCTATCTATTGTATCAAGGAACTATAATTGTCTATCACTTACAGGTTGTGCTTAACAACATTTTTCTTCTTATTTGCTAGGTTATAGTTATTAGGATTGCTTGTTAGTAGGTTTTAGATAGTCGAAAGACAATTCCTAGCCTCCTTAATCTCCTTTTTTGTGTTTTAACTTCTCATAGTATTCAATAACTTTAATTCTTGTTTGATAGCTTTGAGTTTTTACGTATAGAAATATTTTTGATACAAGAGACAAACGCTTTCATGCTTTTTCTATTGCTTCTTTAAATCCTTCCATATTAATAAGAAAAATGTTAAACCTAAAAGGATGTTTAGCACCAACCTTTTTGAAAAGATTGTCAATCTTAATAGGGGAATGATCAAAGAAACCAGGATCCATGAAAATAGCTTTGCTTTTAGAAAAATTGGTATCCATTCCACATTCACTAAAGCTCTATCTAGTTTCTTGCGGATAAAACATCTTAATGTTTGTTTGTTACTCCAAGTGAATATCTACCCCTTATATTTAAGATCAATAAGCTCCATATCTTTAGTAAAATAAAAAAGATCCATGTTATAATTGAGTAAATTACAAAATTCATCAGCTTTAGACCTAGTGTTGAAATCACCACAAACTAGCCAAGGGCCTAATGTAGAGGTTTTCATCCTTAGCTCCACATTTGATTTGTTTAGAAAGCAGTATTGAAACCATAAACAAAAGTAGATAAAGCAGTAGTGTTTTCAAATTTAAAGACCAATTTGAAGTGAATAAGATGCTCATTGGATTCCATTGGTTCCACATCCACTATATCTCGATTATAAAAAATGATAATTGTTCTATAATTACGGCATTGGTGATTTGAAATAAGTTTCCAGTGAGTTCCTAAGTAACTCAGCTTATTCAGGTTTTCGTTTTCAATTTTAGTTTCTAAAAGACAAAACAAAAAAGGCTTTTCCTTTAACACAAAATCCTTTAAAGCATTAAGCTTTGATGGGCTATTAAGTCCTCTCACATTCCACACTACAAGAGTCATTTAATGATGCTTTTACCTTTGGAGCTTTTCCTATTAGTCCTATTGTTTCTTCTAGTCTGCACCTTCTCAAAATTATCCTCTTGATTGCTTACTTGTTGTTGATCTAACTTTAACTGTATAGGCTTTGGGGTTGGAGTAGGACTAGAGTCCTTTTACCCTTTTTCAAGTTCCTAGATTGGAGAATTGGTTTACTCCTCTACTAAGTCAGTATAAATAGGATCAACTATTTGAGTTTCCACTTATATTTTCTCACTGGCCTCTTTTGGAATAGATTTCTTCAATCTCATCGACTCCATATAATCTCCTGCGTTGAATATTTTTTCCAATAGCTTTCAAATCCTTCCCTTGTGCTCTTAAAGAAGGTCTCCATTAATAAGTTACTTGGACTTTGTCCTCCTTAAGAGAACTTCCATCTACTAGTTTTATTATAGGGATACTTTGCTTTAGTTCTTAAAAAAGTCCATGCTAATACATAATTTAGCAAATCTAATTCTTTTTCTCATAACCATGTTTTCGTCCGTACATAAGTTCTTCCTCAAATAGCCAACTAACAAGCTTAGGCCCTCGATGGTCTTATATTCTAAGGGAATATTATGAACATGTACCTATAATGGAATATTCTTTATTTTAATTTTCTTCAGCTCCATTCCCAGTTTCCAGCTTTAAAGAAATAGAAGGAGTTGAAAAATATGCTAAGGTCCTTCTTTAGTAATCTTCTAAGCTTCTAATTTTGATCAAAGAGTGAACATTAGATTGTCATCCTTTGTTAGCATGACCTCCATCAGCCCCCTACCCTTCCATTGTCTTTGGACCCATGCTTGAATAGCTAGAAACTAAGACCTTTCTTCCAAGAAAAAATCAATCAAAGATGCTTTCCAAGTCCTAGCTCGTTCTTGCAAAATATCAATGTTTAGAGCCCCCATAATCTTCCTATCCTGCTCAACTGGAGGACTGTAATGCAAAGAGGTGTTTGAGCTATCCCCTACAACTAGCTTCCAGGTTTTCCAAGCTATAGGGAGTTTTTGAACTAAGTTTACAGCTTAAGTCGATGAGAGTGAAGGAGGAGAAGAACGATGAGGAGGGTGGGGAGGGTGACTCTGGGGTTCACAAGGCAGATATTCGGGGGAGGGGAAGGAAAGAGGAGAGAGAAGTGGTGGAAAATTAGAATTCATAATGTTGGATTTAGAAATCTATAAGTGCCAGTTGAAAATAAGTCAAAAAAATTGTTACTAAAAACAATAAAATATGTAAGGTGGGAAGATGGAGAAATGCAAAAGACTAAGTTGCCTGTGGTCGTGAAGCAACAAAGCAAGTTAAGGGTGAAGGCGGAAGAAACAAGAGGATGATTGATTGATGATTTTTTACACTTATAGAGATTTATAAGTTTTAACCATAAGTTCATGATGTAGCTGTAGCTAGCACTAGCAATTACAAGTCGATCCCATGAGGATTGTAAGTACTAGTAATCCTTTTCCTATTATCTAACTATCGAGTCAAATTATGAATTTATTCAAAAATTAAATAAAAAAAACTAAATTAAATTGACACAATAATGAACTCAGACAAAGAAAATACTATGAAAAGTCAATATCAAATAAGTAGTACCCATGTGATGACTCTGCCTAAGAATTCTTAAAAACTAACCCTTTATCATGCAAATAAACTATTGATTATTGGACCATGGAAATACCTATCTTATGTTAATATCTTTCTCAAGACTATTAACAACTAACCCTTTGTGGATTAACTGAAATTTCTATCTAGTTAAAACCCTAAAATTGTATTATTGATTTGTGTATTTCACTGTTACGTTTGACCTTAATTTAGAGGATTTATGTTGACTTGTCTTTAAGTTTGTATGCAAGTCCTTCCAATTATGGTAAATCTATTCACATAAAAGGATTTCTCAATCTCAATCATATGAAATCAAATAATGAACTAATATTTTGGATATACTAGTTCAAGAATATAATGCATAATTTAATCACAATAAGTTAATTAATAAAACTGCATTGAATAAAAGATTAAATCATATTGTCATCACAATGTAGGGTTTCTTCTATTCATAAATGACTTTTCTCTGTGATTCTTACAGCTTAAAAATTCTTTTAATCTCTCATCCTTCTAATTTGCATCCGATAATGTCGTGTAGGTGATTGTGTATCTCAAAAAATACCTGAATTCATGATTTTACACGGCCATAGAGACTTACACAGGAAACATACACTATCGTGTATCTTCACATGGCCAGAAACAATATTTTCGAATTTCCACATGTTTATAGTGACTTACAAGGTCACTATTCATGACTGTTTATCTCTAAGTTGCTTCAAATCTTCATTTTATGTCATAATTTTATCCCAATTCTTCTCTTTTTGGTCCATAAAGGCAATCATCACCTAAAAACACACTTAAAGTGAAATAAATACCAAAAATACTATTAAACCCTTAAATAACAAGCAAAACACAATGAGTATATAAATATAGTTAAATAATTGTTTATCAAACATCCCCAAAATTAACTTTTTGCTTGTCTTTAAACAAATCATAATGTAAATCATTAATCTTACAAACATCCATCCCTTATTAACCTCAACCTGTCTATCCACACTCTAAATCATCATATCATATCAATCAAATTAACTTACTATTATATTCAATTCACAATGAAACCAACCTTCATAAGTCCATATCAAGAGCAATCACGTAGATAATCTTTTTGAAATCAGAAGTATAATTTTTACACCCTTTTCAAGGATTCACTCAATGCACTTAAAATGTTTAGGGTGAAAAGTGTAAGAAGTCTCAAATCAATACATAGAAGTATTCTTAATCATAGGCTTGCAATAAAATCATATCTCCACCACTTATAAGTAAACTAGAAACAAAAATCAAAAGGTCTTAATATAATGTTTTAATGAAGTTTAGGTTGAGGTATGATAGGGATAATAAAAAGAGAGGTGATAATATTGATGGAAATTTACAAAAACAAAATTTCAAGAAACTTTGTTCTTCATAATATAAGTCCTTCACACCATAAGTCCATTGGTACCATAACTTTTAACCTTTTTATCGCTTATTATTCTCACAATGCATATTATCGTTTATTTTTTTGATCATTCATCATGTACCAATAATCAAAGAAATATTAGACCTTATCAAGTTTCAAGTTTCATGCAATTAAGTAAATGTAAATAACGTTCCAAAATAATAAAAAGACTTCAAGAAAGATAAGATAAAGGCTAACAACATGGTTATAATCAGTGAAAAGGTTAAGTCTCAAGTTTTGTTACTCTTAAGGGACAAAATGTGGTGGGATAATAATCAAGAAAATAGGAAAAACAAATGTTCAATTTAAACGCCTTTATCATTTCAATGCTTCTAATTTAACAAATGTGATCTTAATATGAATAATAAAATCAAGTTCTAGAATTATCCAACTATGCATGATAACACACATGAAAGAATATCAAAGCTTAAAATAATGATGTATTTGCTCTTAGACACAAAAGCTCATAAAAAGGATCTTATATGTGTAAATAATAAGCAATTTTAATTTAAATTAATTTTCTTAATGATTACTAAAAATATAAGTTATAAAAGCAAGTTTATTCTAACTTTCATCCTTTTGTACACTAATTCAATTTAATAATCAGTAATAATCTAATGTATTTTGGACAAATTTTACTAATTCAAAATATCAATTAATAAGATTTAATAAAAATATTATATAAACTTAAAAAATCCCTTCCCCACACCTAAAATTATACATTATCCCCAATGTACACAATAAAAGCATAGATAAAAAATCAATAAAATGAAAAAAGAAAGAAAGGGTCGAAAATGGTACTACCCTAAATAATAAGAATTACAACTTTTTTTAGAAAATGAAATGTGTATATTACTGTAGTTGAAACTATTACAGACATTACAATGAGTTCATGACAGATAGTCTCATATGTTACAAAATTTTGAATTTGATGAAGGGTTCATCCGATATCAGACACTATCAACCTTGCGAAATATAAATAAGAAGGGATAAAAAGATAAAAAGAAAATAAATAAGAAACATGGAAATAAAAATAACATAAATGAAAATAACATTGCACTAATGTTTAGGCAAAATAAGAAAAATAAAAAAATAATTAAAAAAGAAAAGAGAAAACCAAATTCAAGCATCCCTCAGTCCTACTGTGACTCTGGCATGTACATTAATCATACAAGCTCAAACTATTGTGCAACTAAAGAGAATGTAACTGCTCTAGATGGTGGTGGAAAATTCATTCTAAGATGGCTCGCCATCTACATCAATTGGTCTGCCATCCATCTATCATCAGCTTTGAGCTACCCTATTAGCTCCACATTCTCTGCCTGTTGCACTTAGATAGTATGCTAAATACTCGGGATCTACCACATGTGTTTCTCTAGTTGAGCTATTGAGTGTAATGTTAACATCTCGGGAGCTTCCACAATAGCCTCCTCGTATGCAAATGCCATCTAGGATGGCGATGACCTCAGTTATGGTAGACACTTAACAATGTATGGCTCCCAATATAGCGGCTTGATGAGAACCCCAATTAGGAGGTAGATGTCACCCGTAGGTCCCTGTAGTCTACATGCCATATGCATATGTTTCATCACATCTAGATTCAATGCTACCGTGTTTCCAAGCATTGGCATCGCTAGTAGTCTATCGAACAGTCACATCCTTTGTGCAAGCCTCGTTACATAAGGTCCAACACATATCATCCTAACCTTCTTCTCCTCACTATGATGACAAATGAATTGGGCTGATGCATGTCCCAGATGTATTGACGTCTACTCACTCATGCTCCACAAGTAGAACACATTCAGGTTCCCAACAATTCTATAGTTATCACCCCCACCCACTTAGTGTATGACTCAGAATTCAATGTATATATCTTAGCGTTGTGTGTCGTGTAGAGACGATGCCTTGGATCTATTCAAGTAGTAGTTGCCATCCTCCCTAGTACTGCTTCAAAATTGACAAGAAGACATACCATATGGGAAATATATTCTTAGGCTACATATTTTGACATTCCCACGAACTGTTGGCTATACAACCTCATTGTAATAGAGAACTTCGAATAGCTCATACAAATCTTCTCCCCCAATATCCAAAATTGGACCGTGTTTAGTCGACCCTAGTTGTAGTGTTGTTTCTTCACAAAGAATGCAGAGAGCACTTCGAGCTTCAGCTCCTAGTACGAGGGCTCCATGATCTCAAAATATCAGGACCCTGCTCCAACATCAATAAGGTCCTGAACCTACTACACTAAAACGATATGCCCCAGCTCCTCCCAATCAATACTTTGATTGGTCTCAAAATTCTTCTCTTTGAGTCATTAATACTACTCCTCATGTGTCGCAACATTGAAGAGTAACATTGGAAGTCGCTCTGGTGGCTGGAGCGAGTAAACTCCCCTCAAATCTCTAAAAAACCCTTCTCCTTATTGTCTTTTCCTTAGTTCCTCTTTTGCTCATCGTGGTCGCATCATTGTGCCTGAAACTTTAAACAAATGTGAGAAAATAACGAATAAAGTACAAAAATAATCATTTCCCCATTCTTATTTCTTATGTTCACTTAATTGTTAAAATGTGATAACGCACTAGAAAAAAGAAACTAAACACATAGCACAAATAAAAAATAAATAATCTAACCTAAAGAATTAAAGAGATAAGAAAATAATAAAATAACTACTAAAATAAAATAAAATTATAAAATTAAGTATAACCTTATTAATCACAAAATTAAAATTAAAAATTGTAATTATTAAATAAAACTAACCTAACAATGCAATTATGAAATGAAACATAAAATTGAAATTAACACAACTAATCCAAAATTAACCAAAATTAACAAAATTGAAAATTGAGTTTAAGTAAAAATTAAAATTGAACTGAAATTAAACTAGGAAACAACTTCAATTAACTATAAAAAGAATCAGTTAATCCTAATTACTCAAAAAATCATTACAATTCAACAATTAGTGAGCAAAATCATAAAACTAATTGAAATTTCATTCCAGTCTCATGTAATTCATCAAATTGAAACAATAAATCATATGTGTAAGGATATAATTAAACTATCAAACCACAATTGAGCACAAAATCAAGCAATTTTACACTAAATTGCAAAACCCTAACCTTAACATTTTTATGGATGAAAATCCCTAAAAATTGCAAAATACCTAATTAGTCATGCTTAAAGAAGTGAAATTGTTGAGAATACTTGCATGGGTCTCATAAATTGGTAAACAAAGTGCTAAAAATTGGGTTAGAGAAGGGGAGGGGCAACAGAGAAGTTAAAGAGAGAGAAAAAATGAAACAAGTGAAAGAAGTAGGGTAATTTAAAGGCTATCGCGGCGTAACAAGGCACGTAAGTTATCGTAGACTTACACGGGCATGTATTTGATATTGTAAGTCTACATAAGAGTTTCTAGTAGGCATGTAACTCTATATAAACGTGTGTGAAAATTTTTAAAGGATTGAGAGTGTACAAACATGTTTCAGCTTCCTTCAATCTTCATTCATCTAGTTTCATTAACTAACAAACACATCAAAACACCTTAAGAACACAAGATTAAGGTTCAAAATCATGCCCTAAATCACATAACACTTAAAACATAAACAAACAATCACATTAATATTATTTTAAGTCTAAATATGCAATAATCATCTAATCAACACCTATAAACACACTAAAACACCTACCAAAACATAATATAAGCTACGAATATTAGTTTACCCTAGATTTCCCCAAGAGAAATTGGGGTGATTCCTCCATCCTGGATTATAGGTATTAAGTCCTCGGATGAATTTAGAGTGTTGCCTCCCTTATCTTCAAAGAGAAAGTCAAGGAGGAAAGCTGGGAAATGACTCTCCAACCTAATGAACATATTGTTTTAGAATGTTAAAGGACCAAATAGCCCTAAATAATAATAAATAGTAGAGGACCTAATCCTAAGTCCTTTAATTCATTCCTAAAAAATAATAAATGGTCTTGGGCTTTTGACTTATGACAAAATGCTTCCTCTACTAGGCTATCTTCCAAGGAAATGTTAAGGAGTGGTTACAACCAAAATAGATGTCCTTAAGCACTATAAGCTCTCTAATTATTGATACCAAATTTGAAGGAACTAATTTTTCTGCTTTTCTAAACCTTGGAATAGTCTAGTGTTCCTTTTTATCTAGATGATATATATAGAGAGAGAGAGCAACCTAATGTAATGATGTAAAGCTTCTTATATACTTTATTATCTATATGTATCCTATTTAGCCAATTAAATGCACAAACATACTTGCTCCTATTGGTACCTAAGTTACATAAGGATTTGATGGTTGTCCATATACCAAATGAGAAATCAAATTTGAAGTAGAGATGTTTTAAAGTGTCAAGAAGTATTTTATAGAGTCCATATACTTATTAAAATTGAAAGAGTGGTCATCTTTCCAAGGTAGGAAGTTTCTTCCTTACGAGTCACCATATATCAAAGGAAACTCTTAGCAATACCTTGTTGTTCCATATGATTCCAAACTAAAAGAAGGATTGGCCTTTTATTATGAAAAGTTCCTTACATAACTTATTGTTAAAGTTCCCTGAAAAGTGATTTAGCCATAAGTGGGAGTCCTTCATTGATGAATTTGGTTTGAAACTTGGTGTAATGCTCAATGAAGGAAAGAATCTAATAAAGCTTTGTTCCTAGTTATTGTTTTTAATAATAGATGAGAATTTGGAGTCTAATGAAAAAAGCTAAATTAACTTAGGCCTCTGAATGATAAGGTTTATAGGGCTTATATTGCTTTAATTATCAAACCAAAGCGAAGTAATATTACCATTCCCTTTCTTGCACTTGATTGAGGTTTTTATTTTTTTTCCTAAAAGGTTTTTCCCTTGAAAAATATAAGTCAATCCATCTAACCTAAAGCACCTCCTTTGTAGTGAGAATCCTCCATACTCTTTTTATAATCAAATTCTTGATAGATAGTTTTAATGACTAAACTCCAAAATCACCCTCGAACTTAAGCAAGAAAATTTTATCCTACTTGACTTTAGCATTAATTGATTTACTAGGAGAACCAAACCATAAAAATCTATTTAGAACTTTTCTAGTGGAATTAATTAATCCTTTATAGTGGAAGATATGAGCTAACTAGTAAGTGTGAAAGGAGTTGAGATTAGAGCTTACTGGTTGAAGTCTCCTACAAATGAGAGTGGTTAGTGCACCAACTTAAGATCCTTATATGGATATTTTCTAATAATGGGAAGCAGTTTTTAACTTGGATGCATATGATTACAGATAAGTAGCACGATAAATGTTGAGCTTTAACTGAGATAATGAGGAAACTTTTATTTTAATCTATAAATAAACCATATAATTTCTTGAAGGAATAAAGTGATGACATCAAGTTGTTCAGAGATTTATTAGTAGCCCTTGATAAAAATAGAAGATCATCTACAAATGAGAGGGAAAATAAGTTCAACTTCCTCTATCTAGTATGGAATTTAGACTCAAAATCTTGTCTGATATTATGAGCCATTAGCCTTATAAGTGTCTCTATATATAAGATAAATAAGTAAGGATACAAGGAATTTCATTACCTTAAGCATTTTAAACTCTTAATTAGATTAGTAGGTTTCTTATTAATTAGTACACTATAGGACAATATTGATAAGCATTACTCTATCTAATCAATAAAGCATTTAGGAAAATTGAAAGTTTCTAAGATGTATAAGATGAAATGTTTGCTTATTGAATAAATTTTTTTTAAATCCACCTTGATAGCATAACTCTTAGGTGAGTTCTTCCTTTCAAAATTCCCAAAAAGTTCTTGGGCCAATATGATATTTTCCCCTATTAATCTTCCTTGAAGGAATACTCTTTGAGAATCATTAATAAGATTATAGAGGATAGGTCTCAATCTGGATATAAAAGTTTGGCAATGATCTTATATAACGAATTACAATAAGATATTTTCCTGAAGTCAAGCATGAACTAAGGGCCAGGAATCTTAGGAATAAAGCATAAAAAGGTTTTACTTACTTCTTTGAGCATCTCTTATTCATAAAGAACTCAAGTATTACATGTGTTATAACCCTTTTTATTAGTGCCTAGGTCTTTTAAAAGAAAAATCCATTGACTCCATTATAGCCTAGTGATTTCTTTCTATTTATCACAAGTATGAATCTTTCTATATCTTCCTCAGTGAAGGGCCTACATAATTCATAAATTTCCTCATTACAGAAGTGATTGAAAATAAATATTCATATAACTTATACTAAGGAATCACAAATAACTTTAATTCCTATAGTATTTTAGAAAAAGTCAAATACCTTCTACTTGATATCCTCCTAATTTTAAGTTGTCCCTCCCCTTATTTTTCTTTAGTACTGCAGTTATTCTATTATATTTTTTCCTTGAACTGATGGGGTTATGGAAAAATTTTGTATGTTTTACCCCCTTCCTTCAACAATATCATTCTCAATAATTTTACTGTAAGTAAGTATAGCAATTTTGCGCAAGTGGTAACCAACCACAGTAAGAAAAGATATGGTCCACAACATCAACAACTCTAATAGTGATGCCCACCAATAATAACCCATCCATCTCCTAATAGGAGTTTTAGCCTCATAAGGGAGGATTAGGCTATCCAAACCTCTCCAAAATCTATGAAAACTCTTCAAAAATAAGTTGAATCTATCAAAGAATAACTTTTCTCCTTTTCCTGCTAGGCAATCTCTAATGATTTCATCTACCCTAAACTAGATGGTGGCTCAACCAGAGCAACCTACTCCGTATAAGAAGTCCAACACAAGTGTAGCTTGGGGAAAATCTTCTGCATCCTCTAAACCTAAAGAAAAATGCATTAATATAGAGTCTCCCCTGGTAAAGAGAGTGATCTCCCCCTAATGAAGTGATAAAAGGTGGAGTGGCCTCTTAGTCCACTACTATAATTGTGTATTTTATTGGAAGAAGACTAGTGTTTCTATAGGTCTAATATTAGGCCTTTACCAAATGGAGCAAGTATACGTTAGTTAAAATCCTCTTGAATGAAGATGATGCTTTCTTATTTAGATTGGTGGAAAGGACAAATCTTATGGCACTAATGGAACAAGGGCTTTAGCACATTAGTGGGCATCCTTTTCTCCTACAAAGATGGAGGTTAAGTATGGAGCTTGATAGGAGAAGAGTTGAATTCATACCTCTATGGCTTAATTTCCACTCAATTCCTTTATAATACTAGACATTGTAGGGGTTTAGTTATATAGCCAGTGTTCTTAGTAAGTCCCTCTACACAGATACTCAGATAACTAATCAAGATAGACTGGGTTATACTTACATATAAATCGAAGTTAAAAGGGAAGTCCAGCTCCCAAAGGTTTTACCAATTATAAATATTAATATGGTTAGCGAACTGGTTCAAACAGAGATTCAACTTTCTTATTGTTAGAAGTTATCTACTCAAGTATAGCAATGGTTACCCATAGGTAAAAGATTCAATACTGGGTTGCATTAGGAGCTACTAGGAGGATAGGAAAATGAACTAATTCCTAAACCTCTTGAACCCCATAAGACTCAAGAATCATCACCTAGCAAAATTCAACAATGTGAAGAAATTCCAAATTATAGTGAAATTTCTGTTAGAGCTTTAGAGAATGTTGAAGTAAGCTTATTTCATAAACATAGAGGGAATCTAGGAACTAATTTGGTAATGTTAGCATCTAATGAAGGAAATACCTCAACTAAGGCGATCTTAGACCCTAATCCATTAATCCTACCCTCTATAGAGGAAGTTTTCTTCACTAAATGATAAGCCTTAAAGAACTTAAACAGACTCAGGTCGAGAAGCATAAAGGAACATCCTCGAATGAATTTAGAGTTTTGCCTCCCTTATCTTCAAAGAGAAAATCAAGGAGGAGAACTGTGAAATGAGGTAACAACTCTCCAACCTAATGAACATATTGTTTTGGAACGTTAAAGGGTCAAACAGCCCTAAAAAAATAAATAGTAGAGGACTCAATCTCTCCCTTTCAAATATCTTAGTGTTACCATCTCCTCCAAAAAGCTAAGGTACCAAGTTTGTCTTCCATTTTTGGAAAGGTATAAAAATAGAATCAATGGTTGGCAGAACAAATCTTTGTCTTGTACAGAGAGACTTCTACTCCTGTTAGCATTCTTAATCTAGCTATAGAGTTAACATCAGAAGAGAGGTATAACATGCTTTTATGTTTATTAACTCTTAGCCCTGAGATCCTACAAAAAATTTAAAGAGAATTATACAAGACTAAAACTGAATAAGAATGAGCTCTAGATAACAAGATCAAGTCATCTGTAAAGCTTAAGTGAGTAAGCTTTAATGGTATGCATTTGTGATGGAACTTGAGGTTGGGATTGCTCAGGGTATTCTTTATAATGATCCTTGAGAGAAAGGAGGAGGATAGAAGATCCCCTTGCCTAACTCCATTAGTGCCCTTGAAATGACTAGTAGGAGATCCATTAGTGAGAATGCTAAAGGAGGATGCACAATTGCAAATATAAATCCAAGATATAAATTTGGACGAGAAACCAAACCATTCAAGACAATATAATATGAAATTCTAGTTAATAATTTCAAAAACTTTCGAAAAATCCACTTTGATTACACAGTTCTTAATTGATTTATTAGTGTCATAATCCCTCATCAACTCCTTCGGCCTTATAACTTTCTTTTGATAAAATGTTGAGCCACCTATACATGTTTAGTTAAATCATGTTAAACATGATTATAGGAAATATTGACAATTTCCTTGTTGTCATAAAATAAATGCATCCTACTATTTAGGGAAAATATGATTTTTATTAACAATTTTCTAAGCCACATAAGTCCTTATCCATTCTATGAAATTCAGCTTTAATGCTTAGCAATGCTACAAATTTTTGTTTTTTACTTCTCAAAGTAAGAAGATTTTGACCAACGAACTTGAAGTACCCTGAGGTGGATTTCTTATTTAAAATGTTTCTTATGCAGTATGCATTTATATAACCTTCCACCCTTAAGTATTTTGTCTTTTTTCTTAAAGAGGACTTTAGGTATAAAGAATTCAATCCATATGATCTTCACTTAGATAATGCATGAATTGAATTACTACACCCATAGCGTAGGTAGATCTGTAGGAGAGCCATGGGTCTATGCATCACGTACATGGAAAGGCAACGAAAGTGTTGGAATCAAAATTCCAACCCCACGACATCCCCAAAAAATCCAAAATCTATGTGCATGTATAAATAAATTATAAGAACATGAAATTACAGCATATATACCTTACCAATACTCCTTCTTTCTTGAATCTTTTCCTTGTTTGGGTTGTACCAAATACCAAATACCTTCCTTGGCAACTAAAGAGCACACAAAGATGAAGAAAAATTAGTGTGCAAAGGTGGTTAAAGAACCAAACAAGATCAGTTTAAGTAGATGCTCAAGTGAGAGTTAGATCAAAACCAAGTTACATGCAATTGTTAAAAATTACATGAACAAATCTCAAGATCACTCCTCTTAACTTCCAAAACTCTTCTGGACCCTTAACCTCTCTATTGAGTGCATTTTTTGCTAAAAAATTTGTTTGTACGTAAGTGAAGAACTCACTTTTATACCACCTATCATTAAGTCTGTCACGATCGTGGCCTATAAGCCACGACCGTGGCTTGCTTAAATGACAGCCATGCATACTTTGTTTTTCATCCGATCTTTTATGCGTGAGACCTTTAGGTTCCTAATTATTTTGGTCACTTGAATTAACTCTTAATCTGGGCAAATCATAAAGGGTTTCATGATGCCAATTTACTAGAATGTAAGTGGAGTAACACTTGAACTCTTTGATAGTTAATTATCCAACTTACGAACAATTACTGTGAAATTGGCCCCTTCACCATCCTATACCCCACTTGGTTCGGAGTATGGGCTATGTGTCAACTCCCATTAGACTGACTAAGTCAGATCTACTCTAAGTGATGTTAATTCTTATCTTGAGGATCTCATTACTCTATGTGCCATTAAAGACTCTCTTCATGACACATAATTGCTCTAGCAAGAGACTCCCGAGTAATGACCCCGACAAGAGGTCGTGGGTATCATCTCCTTCTATTAGGAGCTGTGAATCCATTATTGGCTACCCAATTACCTTAGAATACAAAGAGTTGTACCCAATCATCACCCTGTGAGCAACCTCTTCTTAAGGCAACACGGAAAGGTGTCAAAGCATAGGATCACTATCCAAGATATCCTTAAGTACCTCAAGTCTAAGCATATTTGTACCATTGCTATGATGAGATTAATCACTGACATTTCATAGATCATCCATATGATAATCTCGTAGCAAGTCATCCGATGTACTTACTACTTTTAGTAAGCATCCACATGTTAAATCTAAACATCTCATGCTTACAGTTTATGAGATCCACTGCTTGATTAAATTAAGGAGTATAACATATGCTAGTCTATCTGGATTAATAATGTCCAGTCTTATTAATCCTATGACTTGGGATAATTTAGATACTAATATAATTGCATATGATAAGAATCTCATTATCATGATTTCCTTCATGCTATGTTTTGAATCATAGATTTCATTAATTTGATTTAAGATAGACATCAATTCATAAGTAAATGAACATCAAATTAATGAAAATTGCCTTTTGCTTTATTAATCAAAATAAAGTTTGTACAAAAGTGTTAAAGGTGAATGCATTTAAAGCACTACTCTAACAATCCCCCACTTACACTAAAGCCAATCGCCTTTGTATTTAATGCCATAGGTGAGTACACTAGAATCAAATCTCATTTAAGGAAGTGGCTTAGTCAAAGGATAAACGATGTTTTGATCTGTATACACTCTCTCTATCTTTACATTACCTCTATCAATGATCTCCCTGATCAAGTGATATCTCTTGAGTACATACTTGGACCTTTGATGAGACCTTGGTTCCTTGACTTGAGCAATAGCCCCATTGTTGTCACAATACAAAAGTATTGGGTCTATAAGGCTCGGAACCACTCCAAGTTCCATAACGAACTTCTTGATCCAAATAGCGTCTTTTGTTGCTTCTGCAGCTGTGATGTACTATAACTCAATCATTGAATCTGCAGTCATCTCTTGTTTGGAACTCTTCCAACCAACTACTCCACCATTCAATTTGAAAATGTAACCTAACTAGGAATTGAAGTCATCTTGTTCAGATTGAAAACTGGCATCTATATGCCTACTCACTACAAGATCTCCATCTCCATATACCAAGAATACATCCTTAATCCTTCTCAAGTACTTTAGGATATTCTTGACAACCAATCAGTGACACTCACTAAGATCTGATTGACATCTGCTCATAACAATTAAAGCATACGATATACCGAGTCTTGTACATAACATAGCTTACATGATTGATCCTATTGCTAAAGCATACGGGATCAAATTCATGCAAGTCCTCTCATCTTGCGTCTTGGGACACATAGATTTCTAGAGTTTTATCCCATGAGTCATAAGAAGAAACCATTTATTGGGCTGCTCCATGCTAAAACTCTTTAACATTTTATCTATATATGTAGATTGTGAAAGACTTAGCAATTTCCTTAATCTATCTCTATAGATCTTTATTCCCAATATATAAGTTTCTTCTCTAAGGTCTTTTATGGAGAAATTTCGGGTCAACCAAATTTTGACAGATTGTAAACTTGAGACATCATTTCCTATTAGCAATATGTCATCCACATATAACACAAGGAATATGATATCACTCCCACTAACCTTCTTGTACACATAAGGTTCATCCAGAATTTGCTAGAAACCAAACTGTTTGATTGTTGCTTCAAATTGGATGTTCCAACTCTTAAATGATTGCTTTAATCCATAAATAGATTTCTGAAGATTGCATACCTTTTTGCTATATTTGGATATGAAGCCCTCAGATTATATCATATACACATCCTCAGCTAGGTTTCCATTTAGGAAAGTTGTCTTCACATCCATTTTTCATATCTCATAATCATAATTAGAAGCAATGGCTAAGAGTATTCTAATGGATTTAATCATGGCTACAGGGCTAAAAGTCTCGTCATAGTCAACGCCTTGTCTTTGACGATAACCTTTAGCGACTAGTCTCGCTTTATAGGTAATCACATTACCATCCATATCAATTTTCTTCTTGAAAAACCACTTGCACCCTATAGGATTTAGCCCTTCATATGGGTCAATCAAAGTCCAAACTTGGTTTTCAAATATAGAATCCATTTCGCACTTTATGGCTTGAAGCCATTTTTCAAATTTTGAACTCTTCAAAACCTCTTCATAGGTTGTAGGCTCATCGTCCTCCATGAACAATACGTCATTATGTTCACTTACGAGAAATCCATATCTCTCTGAAGCATTACGTATCCTACTTGATCTATGAACATTTTGTGTGTCAAAATGTTTAACTATTGTCTCATCTCTATGAACATCAATCTCAATTTAGGCAATTGATCTGCGACTATTTGAGCATCATGAACTTCAACAAGTTTAACTTTGCTCCCATTGTCTTCTCTTAGAAGAAACTCTTTCTCTAAAAAGATAACATGCTTTGAGACAAACACCTTTTACTCTAAAACATTGTAGAAATGATATCCAATTGTTTTCTTAGGATATTCTACAAATAGACATTTATCATATTTCGCTTCAAGCTTGTCTGATTGAATCCGCTTCACGTAAGCCAGACAACCCCAAACTTTCATGTGAGAAAGATAGGGTTTTTTGTTAGTCCATACCTCATATGGAGTAACATCAACTGCTTTTGAAGGGACTCTATTTATCACATAAACAGCAGTTTTGAGTGTATAACCTCAAAAGGATTTTGGTAGATCTGTTAAGCCCATCATTAACTTTACCATGTCCAACAAGGTTCGGTTTCTCCTTTCAGCCACACCATTATGTTGCGATATGTAAGTTGGTGTTCGTTGGGATACAATCCTGTTATCCCTTAAATAACTTGGAAACTCTTTATTCAAGTATTCACTACCTCGATCTGATCAAAGTGTTTTGACACTTTTACCGAGTTATTTCTCTACTTCATGCCTAAATTGTTTGAACATTTCAAATGCTTCAAACTTGTATCTCATTAGATACACATACCTATATCGTGAATAATTATCGATAAAGGTAATGAAGTACATAAAACAACCTTTGGCATAAATGGACATCGGACCACATACATTAGAATGTATTAGGTCTAATAACCCATTCACATGTTCACCCTTTCCTTTAAAAGGTAATTTAGTCATCTTGCCTAATAAGCAAGATTCACATGTGTCATATGATTCATAATCAAATGACCCTAAGCTACCACTCTTGTGTAGCTTAGCCATGCGTCTCTCACTTATATGGCCAAGCTGACAATGCCATAAGTAAGATGATTTTAAATTATCTCGTTTTTGTTTTTTATTATCATTAATATTTAAAATTGGATTGCACATATCTAATATGTAAATACCATTGCACAATGTAGCAATATCATATAGCATTTCATTCAACTTAATTGAATAACCATTGTTATAAAAAGTTAAATGAAATCTCATTTTATTAAGATATGAAACAGATACAATGTTCATTATCATAACGGGTACATAATAGTAATTATCTAAAATTAACTCTAGCCCACTAGGAAGATATAAAACATAAGTTCCTACGGCTAATGCAGCAACTCTTGCTCTATTTCCCACACGTAGGACCATCTCTCCCTTTTTGAGTGGTTTACTATCCCTAAGACCCTGCATATCAACATATATATGTGAGCTACATCTGGTATCTAATATCCAAATGTTATGATCAGAAATAGTATTAACCTCAATGACAAATAACATACCTAAAGTAGATAGTGGAGCATCTAATGCCTTCTTCTACTTCAGCTACTCCAGCTAGGCTTTACAGTTCCTCTTCCAATGCCCTTTCTTGTTCCATTGGAAACATATTCCCTTTGGTGTATTGTCCTTTGTCTTCTTCTTGGCTACACCTCCCACTGGCTTTTTGGATTTCTTCTTCTACTTTTGGTTCCTCTTGCTAGAACTAGAAGCAGAGTCCACCAGCATCATAGCATTACTGTCCTTCCTGATAGTTTGCTCAGTTGTTTTGAGTAGATTAATCAACTCAGATATCGAAGTGGATATTTGGTTCATCCGATAGTTAATCACAAACGGTGAATAACTATCTGTCAAACCAGTTAGAATTAAGTTTATTGTAACACCCACATACCCCCTGGGAGGAAATGCAGATGCTACACAAAACAGAACCACAGTAATCCAATACATACTAAAGCATTTCTAGAAACTCAAGGAGCATACATTTCATTCGTCATTGATTGGGTCATACT
>JANQAP020000060.1:97639-110010 GCA_026874005.2 Erythroxylum coriaceum
AGTCTTTGGCAACATCTAGAGCCCAAGGAAGAAAAGGATCATAAACTACACAGTCTACAGGATTCGCTGAACTTCTGCACTCGACAATGAGTTCTCCAAGTGTCCTTCAGCCTTCAGCTTTTAGGCTGGTAAGGTAAGCTTCAACGTCGAAGGTTTCGAAGAAACCGCCGTTGTCGTAGCCGTCCGATATAACTTCGAGTTGCACAGGACCTACAGATGAGGCAAACCCCATAGCCTTGTAAATGAAAACTGTGGTCAAAAATGTGGTTTTGAGGCCTTTGGAGACCAATCGCCTTGCGAATTGCATCATAGGATTGACATGGCCTTGCCCTGGATATGGAAGTAATAGTACGTGGGCTTTAGGTTTCATTTCCATCTCCTGCATGCAAATTCAGACTGCTTGGAACTTGGTAATGAAAGAGGTCAACTACAAAGTCTATATATAGAAGAGTAGCGGTAAATCGATTCTATCGATGCCTGACTTTCTTTTGCTTGAATTAACAAGAGCCTCAAAAGATTTTGCAATCTACATGTATATGTTAAGGTTTGGGATTAGTTCCAGTTTACTTGTCCTATGAAGTAGGAACTCATACGTATGCTGTGCAAGTGGAAGTAGAACCAATATTATTCTTCTAAGGGATGCGGACCATGACGTTGAACTTTTTGTTTCTAATTCGTAGGTCAAGTAAGCTGATATATATATATAATGACAAAGTTAACAATTATATTAGTAAAACCGTTGGGGTCATCCTACCTTATAATTTATATCTGTGGACATGTGATATGACCACATCTCTTAAATGTTATATATTTAAGAGAGAAAAAAGCGTAGGCTCCAATCTGAATATTAAAGAATAGAGTCTCATTTTAGTATTTCTTGATATGAAACTAATAATAACCTCCTCACACTTTAATTAATATTTAATAACAAAATTACTTTCTTTCTGTCGATACAAATTAGTCTTAACATTACATTGATGTAGCATCATGTATTGGTGCTGAAAAGCCATGGGCACAAGAATCTTATCATTCTTATATATTATCTCCGTCATCTTAACTAAGAGATTTGGTCCTACTTAACTTCTTTTTCATGTCAAGGGTTGATCCAGAAATAAGGACAAAAAATGTGGCGTAAAAAAATGAAAGAAAAAGGACTTCTTGCCATGTAGAAGATGGAAACGTAACATATCACTTTCCTATCAATATTTTTTATAGTTGTTGGTCAAAACTGGCCAATTAACTAATCCATGATATAGTTATTCCCAAATAAAATGGACACTTCACCTTTCTCAAGTTGTTTAATTGCAGATAATAATATAGTCCGCGGAGAAACCAAGTAATTCTCGGTCACACTATTAGTGTCCCTACATGTCATAAATATTGTTTTCAATCTCTTGGAAGGATATTTTAACAAGGTAACGATCATCACGAGGCATTAAATATGTATCGGCTAGCTTAATACCTTGTTAACTAATACATGATAATATAGTCTGAGGAGAAAATATTAATGCCTATTTATTTTTCTAATAACTAGGTATTAATATTTTCTTATTTTTATTTGGTAATATATTCATGTTATTATTAAAATTATGACTTAAATTAAGTTATTAATTACAATTTATATACATTATAAGTGTTTTATATAATATTTTCTTTGCATATATTATCATCTCGATTAATGATGACAATAGAGTACAGTATATATGATTCTAGGTAAATAACTTCGAATAGTTGGTAGCCCATACACTCAAAACTTTATTTACAACTATACTTTATGGATTGTGTACCTGACATAGTTCCGAGTAGGTTAAATAATAGGAATATAATTGCACTAAAGTTAATCTATGTTTCCTTTAATTCAAATATACCAAATATTTTGATTGTGGAAGAGGTAAAATGTGCAAAAGGTGTTTTCTTTTTTCTATTTACAAGATAATCTAATGTTTGATTGGGGTAATGAGAACATAATCTTTTGTCCAATGGAAATACAAGTATAATGTTTCTTGAAGAAGAATCCAACAGAATGAGAGTGAAATAGTGATAAATAGGGTGAAACATCAATCTTTGAGACAAATACCCAATGAATTAGCTAATGTTATTATTATTTAATATTTTGTTAAGTATATGGACTTATAAATTGAGTTACTTATTTATGTAAAAATATGAAAGGATGTCGTTTCATAAAAATGTGATTCAATCGTAGTTGTTTCTGACACAAACAAAAATAGAAAAATTAAACGCAAAATAAACAAATCAACACCAAAAATTTATTAATGCAGTTCGGCATACCTTGCTTATATCTACGAGGCTTTCACCTAACTTATTACTTTCACTAATGACAATAGTTTTATACAAAGCCTTACTAAGCCGACTCACTAAATTCTCGACACTATCCCTCGTCCTCATAACCAGTGAAAATATTTTACACCTAATAATACGACCAACTCGTGTTAACCTTAATAGAGGATTTTCTCAACAATGTTTAATGATAACGATACGAAAAGTGATTAAACAATAACCAAAATAAACAAATATACTTGAGATAAAAAATAATTTCCCTAATATTTCCAACTTCTTCAACGAAAGATCAGAAAGTTGTTCATCAAGAATGTTGTTGTGAAAGTTGTTCATCAAGAATATTGTTGTAGTCTTCCAATATTAACACGGAAACACCACACACAGAGCAATACAAAAAACCCCAACAAATTAAACATTTCTTTACTAAAATGTTGCAGAAATTTGAACTACAAAATCCACATCAACTGCTGGAATTTTACACACATTACTTCCACTATCAATAGCCACCAAAACAAAAACAATCAACACCCAATCAGCCTAACAAAACCCACATTATCATCTATACATAACAGCTGCAAAAATCACAAAGACTTGTGAAGTTTTCGCACTGAAAAAATCACAATTCCCAACCACACAATCAAAGCTCCGTCAATGATGAACAACACCACAAGAATCATATAAGCCCAAGAGATAATCACTGCAGCTAAGACTTATGCAACCAATAATCAAGACAGCCCTCTTTTTGTTCAAAAACTAGAGAAACATGCAACTACAAATTCCATACAATCACAAATTGCATAGTCCACCAAAAATCACATGATCCTCCCCATAAAATTCAACAACACATAAAATAATGTCTTCTTTCAATTAGCTACTGAAAATCATCTAAAATAAATCTAAAATCCCAACTGTGAAAAGTTACCATCACCCCATCAATTTTTCAACCAAAAGCAGCACATATTGTCTCAAAATCATGTAAAACCCAGTAGAAACACAGTTGCAAAATGATTGATAGAATCTACAAAATCCAACTACCTTATCCCCAAAGTAGACTTCCAAATATAGCTCCAAAAATCACCAAAAACCTACATATGTTCCTTATTAAGATATAGTGAATTTATCCCAATTAAATCCTATCATAAGATTTTATCCTTATGCAATCTTATCTTTAAGGAATCCCATATAAGATAGAATACTCATCATAATGATATTTCACAAATAACCAATTATGCCCAATTACAAATAATACTGAAAATAAATTAATAAGATATCATAATGTATATTTTAACAATCTCTCCCTTTTTAGCATTATTTGTCACATATCGAAACCCCCTTAAGAAGATAATTGGATATATAACATCAAGTTCGCATAACATATAGGAACTCCTCCTTAGTCGAACATCAAGTTCTGAACAACTTCCAAATAAGCATTTGGAAAATATCTGAATAAACAATAATCTGAAGTTAACATAAACATAACAGCCACAACCACTACATCATCCATTCGCTCCCTTGGGACAAAAAGATGATAAAAAGCAAGACTAATAGTCACGGAGATACCTTGAAATCTCCACCTGAATGGAATAATCACCAAAAACAATCCTATATCTCCCCCTTGGGATAAAATAATGCCAAAACGAAGAATGTTTTCAATACGATCAATCTCAACGAATATAGACAAAAGAATTAGTAGTAGATGCAGCAAAAAAATCATAAGCATGTAGTGCAGCAGCAGAAGGTCAAAATGACAATTTACCACTAGTTAATACACTTTCCAACATATCATTACCCATTTTAATTCCATCCGCATATAACTAATTAAATTCAGAAACTCCAAAAGTGCATTCAACGAATTAGAATCAAACTTAATCAATCTCCCCCTCACATAAATCATATGAAAGCATATTGCCCAAACTCATAAAGGCAAACACACACCAATCACCTAAACCTTATAAACTCATAAATCAAAAACTCAGAAAGCCTAGATGTTAACTCCTTCGAACTCCTTTTATTTTTTTGAAACAACATCAAAATATACTTCAAAAATGTAAGGCACGTAGTCCCTGTGGCCATCGAAGAAATTCAAACATGTCCTTATTCCTCGTCACATCATCTCTGTCATCAACTCTTGTCCACTCAGACTGAACTTTTAGTACTACTTCTCCCTTATCATTAGTTATCACTGGATGTGTCCAGTAATGTAACATTGAGTCCCATGCTTTTGTTGCCTGTGCCTGTACCTGAATAAAAACTCTCATTCGTGATTTCCACACAGGATAATTGGAACTATCTAACAGCGACGACCTAGTGATTGATTATTTACGAAATGCGGATCTACCAATTGAAAATATGAAAGGAAGTTGTTTCCCAAAAATTCTAGTTTAGTCGCAGTTGTTTATAGAACAATTGAAAAAATTAAACACAAAATAAACAAATCAACACCTAAAATTTATTAACGCAGTTCGATATATCTTGCCTACATCTGCGAGGCCCTCACCCAGCTTAATACTTTCACTAACAACAATAGTTTTGTACAAGGCCTTACTAAGCTGACTCACTCAACTCTCGACACTATCCCTCGTCCTCACAACCCATGAAAGTATGTCACACCCAATAATATGACCGACTAGTGCTAACCTCAACAGAGAATTTTCTCAACAATGTTTAATGATAACGATATGAAATAAACAACTTAAGTGATTAAACAATAACTAATATAGACAAATACACTTAAGATAAGAAAAACAATTTCCCTAATAATTCTAGCTTCTTCAATGAAAGATCAGAAACTTGTTCATCAAGAATGTTGTTGTAGTCTTCCAATATTAACACTAAAACACCACACATACAACAACAGAAAAATCCTTAACAAAAATAAACGTTTCTTCACTGAAACGTTGCAAAAATTTGAACTGCAAAATTCACACCAATTGTTGAAATTTTACGCACGCTACCTCCACTATCGACAGCTACCAAAACAAACACAATCAACACTTAGTCAGCCTAACAAAACTGACACTATTGACTATACGTAACAACTATAAAAATCACAAAGACTTGTGAAGTTTTCGTACTATACAAATCACAATCGCTAGCCACACAATCAAAGCTCCATCGATGATGAACAACATCATAAGAATCACGTAAACTCAAGAGATAATCATAGCAGCCAAGACTCATGCAACCAACAATCAAGACAGCCCTCTTTTTGTTCAAAAACTGGAGAAACACGTAGCTACAAAATCCATACATTCACAAATTGCATAGTCCAACAAAATCACGTGATCCTTTACATAAAATTCAACAATGCATAGAATAATGTCTTCTTCCAATTAGCTGTCGAAAATCATCAAAAATAACCCTAAAATCCCAACTGCAAAAGGTCACCATTACCCCATCTATTTTTCAACCAAAAGTAGCATATATTTTGTCCCAAAATCACGTAAAACCTAGTAGAAACAAAGCTGTAAAATAGTCGATAGAATATACAACAATCCAACTACCTTATCCCAAAAATAGGCTTCCAAAGATAGCTCCAAAAATCACCAAAAATCTGCACATGTTCCTTATTAAGATATAGTGATTTTATTCCAACTAAATCCTATCATAGGATTTTATCCTTATACAATCTTATCTTTAAGGAATTCCTCGTAAAATAGAATACTCATCATAATGATATTTCACAAATAACCAGTTATGCTCAATTACAAATAATGACCAAAATAAATTAATAAGATATCATAATGTATATCTTAATGGTATGAATATAAATTTTAATAATAAAATATGCTTTTTAAATTTACCTATTTATTGGGATCTTTTCTTTTACGTTGTTCAGGGCTTATAAAACGTTAAAAAACCCCGAGTCCTTACTAGAAGTGTTGTACTAGGAATGGTGACATTGATTAATCTCCACCAATTCTTTGATAATAGGAACTATACAAAAAAGTATTATAAAATACCTAAACGTCCTAATCAAAAGATGGCTCTTTGCCCATGAATAGAATAACAGTAAAGCTAAAATAGAAACTTAGTCTCCAACATTTATATTAAAATCTAAGTTGGATCTTAACGTTTTAGTGTGTTCAAAATGATTCTTAACATTTAGAAAAAAATGCAAAACAGCCCCTGATTGGACGGAACTACTCACAGAGTTAGGCCTCCGTTATTTAAAACCCAACGTGACATTTTTTTGACATGAAATTTTTTTATTTTATTAAAGTGGGACCAATAATTTATTAACAGAGAGCAAATATACAAGTTGCAATTCCCATTTGTTCCTAATCTTCAGAGGCTTACCAAGCAACCAACTGTGGTGATCTTACTTTTTGAATACATGAAGTAAGTTGATGTATCTTGGTGATGGGTTTACCTTGCAGTGAAACTAACTCTCTGGATGACCTACTTGTGAATTGCCTACTTTATCCTAAATCTCAAACACTTGTTATGTTTGACCTCGAGACTCAAAGTAGAAGAGAGTTCTTTCACCGGTTTCACAATGGAGATATTCTACATTGCACTTATGAATGTTAAGATATATGGTATATATCTTATTATTTGATTTTGGCATTTTTCAATAATTGGACATCTAAGATAATGTTGATGAGTTTAAAATTCAAATCAAAGTTGGATAGAATAAAATCTGCTATCTTCGATAAGATTGGTAGCTGATTGAATGGAGAAAGAAATCCATTCGGTGAAAACTTCTTGAGCATCATGTAAAAACATATCTGAATGGGTCTTCTACTAAAAATACTTCTTCTTAGTCTTGTGTAGTTAAAATTTTTGGGGTTGTAGCTGTGTTTTTGTTTATGTCCTTGCGTGAATCAACCGAAAAATTTTAATCTATACTTCAACGTCATTCAAATTACATTGGCTAGTTGAGTCTTTGGTAGTGGGTCTTCCTTATACAATTGTCGTCGATGTTTTTCTAGCTGCTGTTTATGTCTTCTGCTGTGACTAGTTTTGGGTTGGTGTGTCATTGATGTCTTCACACTTGGGTCTTGCCATGATTTCCTTTTTGGGTATGCCATTGATGTGCTTCACAGCTGAGTCTTCTTTTGTTTTGCATTGTTGATGGATTTTTTGCTGAGAACTCCTAGATCTGTGGTTGTCGATTGGATTGGAGTGTAGCACTGCTGATTTTACTTTTATAATTAATCCATCTTATTGATGGTTTATCTATCAAGTATGACATCTAAGTGGGTTGAAAGTTGTTGTGCTTGTGTGATTTTTAGAGCTGTATTTTTCTAGCTTTGAAACTATTGTTGAACTGTTCTATTGTGGAGTGTGTGTAGTTTTGGTAGCTAGTTTTCTATGGTGTTTGTGTGATTTTGTTGGGCTACTCACTGTCATCGATAGTGATTATTTTATGAAAAAATTCCAGTAGTCTTGGTAATTTTGTGGTTGTGGATAGTGGTGTTTGTGCGCGAAAAATTCCAACAGTCGTGAATTTTGTAGCTTTGATGTTTATAACTTTTCAACAGATAAACGTTTATATTCCTTAATTGACAACTTCCTAATCTTTCATTGACAAAGCTACATTATTAGGGAAATTGTTTTCTTTCTCAAGTGTTTTCGTTTATGTTGAGTTTTGTTTAAGCACTTGAGTTGTTTATTTGTTTCATTATCATTAAACATTGTTGAGAAAATTCTTTATTGAGGTTAGTATGAGGCAATCATACTTTGGGTGTGAAATTCTTTCACAGGTTGTGAGGACGAGAGATAGTGTCAAGGATTGAGTGGTATCAACTCAGTAAAGCCTTATATAAAGTTATTATTGTTAGTGAAAGAATTAAACTGGGTGAGGGCCTCACAAACATAATAAGGTGTGTCGAACTGCATTAACAAATATCAGTATTGATTTGTTTAATTTTGAATTTATTTTTCTGTTTTTGCTTCTACTGAAAAATTAATAGTTATTGATGCAGTTGCTTTATATCAAGTAACCGACAGATTCAGTTACAAGCAACTGCAGTCAAATCGAAGATTTTTATGAAACTATTACTAAGTCCTTCGAGATTTTCAATTGGTATCAGAGCGGGTCACCGAATCAAAACTTGGTACATCAAGTCGATGTAGATCCTTGTTTCATAATTATGGCTATAAAAGAAGGGGCATCAATCATCAAGCTAAATCGACGAAAGAAGCACGGGACACTTTGCAGACTATATATGAAGGATCGAAATCTGTGATAGCCTAAAAACTTTAGATGTTGGCTATAAAATTTGAAGAGCTGAAGATGGATGAGAGTGAAACTATTGGAGACTTCCATGAGAGACTGTGTGACATAATAAACCAAGCACATCAACTCGGGAAGAAATACCCTAACCTGAAACTGGTTAATAAGACATTGAGTTAGTTACCTCCGAGGTTCATACCAAATATTGCATCCATTAAAGAAGCCCATGATATCACTGAATTGTCTTTGGATAAGGTAATTGGGATTCTTACTAACTTTGAGATGAATTTGTTGAGGGATAATTGAGAGAAGAGCAAAGGCTTCAGACATGTGCAAGCGGAATGTGTTAACACCTTGAAGAAGAGAAAAGGGAAGTCCTATACAAGCACTTAGAGTGAGAATGAACCCAGAAGAGAGTATGGTAGTGAAGAAGAAGCTGTGAATAGTGCTACTTTATTTACTTTATACGACAAAAGTCCAGTTAGTTGCATAACAGTAACCAAAAAGGAAGTAACTGATGATAAAAACGTGAGTAAATCTAAAAATTTCGTGAAAATGCAAACGAATCAACTTAAAAAATCCTGTGAAAAGGAAGACGTTTATGAAGCCTATGAGTTAATGTATGCTAAATGGGTCCAAACATAGAAGAAAAATGAGAAGTTGAAGGAAGAAAACTCTAGCATGAAGAATACCATTCAAGACCATGAGAAGAAGTTGTTATCTACAATAGATGAGCTTAATAAAACAAAGTTGAAGCTGGTCAGTGCGAAAAAGGGAATAAAAATGTTAAATGGAGGTACTGAAAAGCTAAAAAAGTTGCTAAAAATTGGTAAGACTAAAGGAGACCTTCAAGTCGAATGATGAGAAAATTGGTGTGACCAGATCTGTCCAAGGAGAAATACAAAAGAAAAATCAAAGGTTTATAGCTACATGTCACTTTTATGGAGTAATCGGGCACATGAGACTAAAATATTACAAATTGTTACAAATGATATTTCAAAGAGGTCAAAACCGAAAAACCATACACTCTGTGTTAAATTTCCAACAGCAAAAATCCATGGTACTAAAGCACTCTTGGGTTAGAAAAGTTCAAGTATAAGTACAAAGATGTAGTGAAAGAAAAATAATAAAATTTCCATATTCACGAATAATTACTGCTTTTGAAGAAATTGTTCAAACTGAGGATAAGTTATTTGCTTCGGATGAAGAAATCAAGCTGACAGTTGATGACCGAGATAATGTGACGAGGAATAAGCCCAAGTTTGAATTTCTTCGAGGGGAACAGGAACTGTGTGCTTTACATTTTTGTAGTATAGGTTGATGTTATTTATTAAAAACATAAAAACAAAAAAAGAGATTCGAAGGAGTTATCGTTTCGGCTTTCTGAGTTTTTGTTTTTAGGTTTTCTAAGGTTTAGTTGATTGATGTGTACATGAGGTTATGCTTGACGATGGGGTTTATGAATTTGATTAGCCTTATGAGGATAGAATTGAAGTGAGTAATGATATGTTGGCATATAATTAATTGGTAGTAAATTGTCATCTTGACTTTTTACTATTGCATTACGCGCTTATGATTCTTCCGCTGCACCTACTACTGATTTTATGCTTCTTTATTCTCTGACATTGAAGGCATTTTTTGTTTTGGTATTGTTTTGTCCCAAAAGGGAGACATCAGATTTTTTGTAGTGACTATTCAATTTAGGGGGAGATTTTAAGGTATCTCCGTGAATATTAGGCCTGCTTTTTGGTATTTTTTTGTCCTAAGGAGGAGAAATTTGGAAGATTGGATAATTGTTCATTAATTTTTCTTTGGATGTTTCTTGAACTTGAAGAATTCAATAGATGTTCTTTGGAACTTGATATTGGATTAAGGGGGAGTTCTTTTCTAATGTGGATTATATGTCCAATTATTTCATTTAACAGGAGTTTCATATTTGTGATAAACAATGCTAAAAAGGAGGGGATTGTTAAGATATATGATATATATCTTATTATTTGGTTTTAGAATTTTTCGATAATTGGACATCTAAGATAATATTGATGGGTTTAAAATTCAAATCAAAGTGGGATAGAATAAAATCTATTATCTTGGATAAGATTTGTAGCTGATTGAATGGAGAAAGAAATCTATTTGGTGAAAACTTCTTGAGCATCACGTAAAAACATAGCTAAATAGGTCTTTTACTAAAAATACTTCTTCTTGGTCTTGTGTAGTTAATGTTTTTGGGGTTACAGCTATGTTTTTATTTTTGTCCTTGCATGAATCAGCTGGGAAATTTTAATTTATACTTCAATGTCATTCAAATTACATTAGCTGGTTGAGTCTTTGGTCATGAGTCTTCCTTATGCAGTTGTTGTTGATGTTTTTCTGATTACCATGTATGTCTTCTGTTGTGACTGGTTTTGGGCTAGTGTGTCGTTGATGTCTTCATAACTGGGTCTTGCCATGATTCCCTTTTTGGGTGTGTCGTTGATGTGCTTCACAACTAGTTCTTCTTTTGTTTTACATTGTTGATGAATTTTCTATTGAGAGCTCTTTGATCTATGCTTGTCAATTGGATTGGAGTGTAGCACTGTTGATTTTACGTTTATAATTAATCAATCCTATTGCTGGTTTTTTTGTTAAGGACGACGTCTAAGTGGGCTGAAAAGTTATTGTGTTTGTTTGATTTTTAGAGCTGCATTTTTCTATATTTGAACGACTATCGTTGGGCTGTTCTATTGTGAAGTGTGTGTAGTTTTGGTAGTTGGCTTTTTATGGTGTTTGTGTGATTTTGTTGGGCTACTCACTGTCATCGATAGTGATTCTTGTAGGGAAAAATTCCAGCAGTATTGGTAATTTTGTGGCTGTCGATAATGGTGTTTGTATGCGAAAAATTCCATTAGTCATCATGAATTTTGCATCTTTGATGTTTATAACATTTCAGCAAATAAACATTTATATTTTTTAGTGGATAACTTCCTAATCTTTCGTTGATGAAGCTGCATTGCTAGGAAAGTTATTTTCTTTCTCAAGTGTTTTCATTTATGTTGAATTTTGTTTAATCACTTGAGTTGTATATTTTGTTTCATTATCATTAAACATTGTTTGAGAAAATCTTCTATTGAGGTTAGTACGAGGCGGTCGTACTATTGAGTTGGAAATTCTTTCACGAGTTGTGAGAACGAGGGATAGTGTCAATGGTTAAGTGATATCGGTTCAGTAAAGCTTTGTATAAAACTATTATCGTTAGTGAAAGAATTAAGCTGAGTGAAGACCTCGCAGAAGTAGGCAATGTGTGTCAAACTGCGTTAAAAAATATCGGTGTTGATTTGTTTAATTTCGTATTTATTTTTATAGTTTTCGTTTATGCTGTAAATTTAACAATTATTGATACTGTTGCTTTATATCAAATAACCCACAAATACAATTATAAGTAAATGTGATCAAATCGGAGATTTCTAAGAAACTAGTACGAAGTCCTTCGGATTTTCAACGAAATTTCTTAAATGCTTAATGTATTCAGGGAAAGTCTCGAGACCTCGACCTTTGACCCATGGTGGATCATATTTCTCCTTAGCAAGTTCCCAGAGGTGCTTTCCATGAGACCAATCAACAATTTCATCATCAGTTCCCTGCCAAAGTTCACCAGCAATCAACATAGGTGGCCTGGAATAATTTTTCAAATCAATGCACAACCAATTAGAATCATTAATTTGAGTCAACACGAACAATCAACCCTTTTTCGCCAAGTAAAGGATTATACAATAAGATAGATTAGGAGTACTATAGAGACCTTGTTTTGGTATTCACGTACTTCAAGTATCATCATAAATTCTGACAGATTCTATAGAATTAAATCCCTTAAACCAGATATATCAACACTGAAGCAAATGTGGGTATTCTCTTA
>JANQAP020000060.1:114841-133979 GCA_026874005.2 Erythroxylum coriaceum
AAGGTCTAAGTTCTAACTTAGTTTCTTTTGAAACTAACTCCTTTTAACTCTCATCTTTACAATCCAACTATCTCCAAGTCTTCATTTAGTTTCTTCTCTTCTTTTTCCTATTTTCTATAATACTTTATAAATTCCAAAATAGACCCTAAATTTACCTAAATTCACAAATAGAATAATTCCACTAGTCAATAAAATTTTAAAAAAAATAAATAAATTCTAAATTCACAATTTTCCTAAAAATCACAACTCAGTCCAAATATACCAGGAATCATTCATGAATGCATGTACAATTATTTTCATGTGCAAAACCTTCACTATTCATATGTCTATATATGTCATATTATACATGAGCATGAAAAATGCATTTCTAAACACTCGTTAATCACTCATATTTACTATTCTAACCTCCCAAAGGTAACAGGATGTTACACCAATAATAAATGACAAGTCGTCATTGGGATTACATGACACCAAACTTCATCAACATACTTCATCATCATCATCATCACCCAATCTGAAATCTCACAACAAAGTGGGTCTAGGGAGGTCTAATAATACGCAGCCTTACTCCTATAAAGTAGAGATGTTGTTTCTGGTACACCCACATGTGATTATGACATGAAGAAAAAAAGTAGTATAGTAATAATACAAACAAATACAAATAAGCAATGCAGGTTAAAAGAGTAAATAAATAAAACTGAAATAAATAAATAAATAAAATGCATAAATGCATAAAAACAAATAAATAGTAATACTAATGATGATAATAATAAATACTTAATAATCAAAATTAAAATAAAATAATACTAATCACAGCAACTTGCTCAAAGTAACAGAAGGCATAGGATTTAGATTGGACTTAGAAAACTTGACAACATATTTGTGTTAAAATGTCTGTGCAGCGAGAGAAAAGAAAAAGGGAGAGTGAAAAAATATCTATAGGAGATACTGTAATATGATAATCTACAATATGATATGCTATAGACTGAGTTGACAAGTGACACAGGTATAGCCTAATCATTTAATAAGAGATGAGTTTCTATTTCCAAGAAAAGTGTTAAATATCTTATCAACATACTTCTCAATTGCAAAAGGAATTAAACACCTTTGGTTCACTCTCACCTCATGTTTAGAATTAAGCTAACTGAATTTGTAGGGATTGGGAAGTAGCTCGGTTTTAAGGTTTAATTTTTCAACCATTTCATTTGATACAACATTCTCACTGCACCACTATCTATCACTACTTCATACAATTTACCATTGACATGCATCTAGTATGAAATAATGATTTTCTTTTCCAATCTTCTTCACATTTTTCACTGCTCAAAAGTCTCATTAAAATAAGCATTTCTCCGTCAAGGTGATTACCAGTACAAACAACAGTGTCATCATTACCATCACTCACATCATTGGGCTGAGACTCATTTTCAATCAAGCAAGCATTTTCATTTTCAACATCAACATCAATTTCATGAATTTCTTCAATGGTCATGATTTTTCTATTAGGGCATTCGGCTTGGAAGTGTCTATAGTCATGGCATTTGAAACATTTTAGCTTGGATTTTGGTGTGTTGTTTGTGGGGATATATGGATGTCTCGGTGTATGTGTAGTGTTTGGTGAATTGTTTGATTGTTAGGGAGTGAAGGGGCTAGTTTTTGGTGGAGTGGGGATGCTGCGTTGAGGGCTCGATTTGGTTGGTATGTAAGCAGATTTCGGCATGAATCTTTTGGTTTGAGTATGTCTCAAGCTAGTCTCACATCTAAAGGCCAATCTTTTAAGTTCAAAGAAACTTACTTATGGATATAACACCACCATGTCTTTGAGTTTGGTTTTGAGTCCTCTGAAGTATCTAGCATTAATTATGTCATCATCCTCCTGCAAATCACACTATAACATATATTGCTTAAACTCTACGGTGTATTCCTTAACCGATTTATTCCCTTGTATTAAACTCATCATCTTATCAAGAAGTTTTTGCCTATAGTGTTATGACATAAAAACTTCTTCCATCTCTTCTTTTATTTGGCCCCAAGTGGATATTCTTCTTTTCCCATCTCGATCCCTCCTCTTTTGTAAATTATCCCACCAAAGTGAGGCATAGCCTTTCAATTTCATGGCCACTAGTCTCATTTTCTTCTCCTTTGTCACTTCTTTACGCTCAAAAATTCTATCAATAGTGTAAAGCCAATTAAGAAAAACATTTGTGCCCATCTTATCATGGAATTATAATATTTCAATTTTAAATGAGTCGAAATCATCTCTAGGAGGTGGTTCATGGACCGGTGGTGGTGGTGGTTGATTTCTAAAAGCTCCTCGGTCTATCCCATAATTAAGGTTTCTCCATTGTGGAATCAATTTCCTTTGATCACGAGGATTATTCTCATCATGGGTTTCGTCATCTTCTTGATTTTCAATGTTTGAGAAGGTTAGTGTAGGGCTGCTACCACTCCCTCTCCATGGCTCCATACTCTCAAAGGCTCTTTGACGAGTTTTTAGCATCTCATTCACCAATCTTAATGATTCAAGTTGTTGGAGAAGTTCATCTTGTGATAATTGGGTATTTTCAGGTTGTTTTGACATGGTTGAAATGTTTGTTGGTGGTTGGAACCTGTCTGTGATACCATCTGATGGCGTATACAGTGTGAAACAAAGCCAAATGGGCCTTGGAAAGGTTTGATAAAGTTTGGAGCAATTTGATAAATATTATATCTCAATTTTTGACTTTGGGACAGGTTTATAGGAATATGGATATGGAATTTGAGGTTATGGTTTGAATAAAAGTTGTAAGTCTATGTGTCTAGTTTCTGGAAAGGTATGGTGAGTTTTAAATGGATGAGTGGTTTAGAGTTATGCCAATTTTAATGGCAGATGGTCTAGCTGGGTGCTGAAATGGAAGCTGTTGCGAAATGGGGAAATTTGGACAGGTTATTGGCAGAATTTTGACGCAATGCGGAAAAGTAGTACTCTAATCCAAGAGTACAGAAAACGTAGATCTAATCCAAGATCTACAAAGAACTCAAAAGTCAGACAAAAATCTTAAGAGAAATAGAGTATTTCGATTGAAAATAGGTAAAAGGTTCTTCCGCAATACAATAAAGAAGTATTTATATGAGTTATAATGACCTAAAACCTAATAACAAGGATAAAAACATCATTGTAGTTCTAATAAAAATAAAACACAATAATTAAATAAATAAATAGATTTATTAAAGCTCTGTGTCAGTCCCTTCTATTTGTAAAAAACTCGACCTCAATTTATGCTCTGAATAACCTAACTTGCACTTTGGTAAGTAGGGATAAATATCTGCAACATTAAAGGATAGGTTAATGTTACCCATCCATGAAGGTAATTGAATGACATATGTATTGTAATTAATTTTCTTCACGATCTTAAATGGACCATACTTTTTGGCCTTCAACTTGTGGTGATGTTCAGTAATTCGCTTCTTGATCATAAACACCATTACTTCATCTTCTCCCTCAAACACCTGATTCTTCATATACGGGTCCACATTAGCCTTATACTTCGCATTATCTTTTTCAAGTCATTCCTTCACCTTCACTTGTATTTCTTAGGTTTCTTTAGCAAACTTGACTGCACTTGCATGGATGTTAACATTTTTAGGTAACTGAATAAGGTATAATGCATGATTTGGTACCTTAATGTAAACCACAGAGAATAGAGATCAACCGATAGAGTTATGAATAGCATTGTTGTAGTTAAACTCAGCTTGTGCGATAAGAAAATCCCAATTCTTTGGCTTATCATGACAAATACATCACACTAAATTACCCAGAGTCCTATTCACCACTTCAGTTTATCCATCAGTCTGTGGGTGAGCTATGCTACTATACTTCAAAGATGAATCAAGCATACCCCACAAAGTTCTCCAGAAGTGACTCAGAAACTTAGTGTCTCTATCAAAGGTAATTGATTTTGGAACCCTACGGAGCCTCACCACCTCTCGGAAGAACAGTTTAGCAATGGTTGTCGCATCTGCTGTCTTCTTATATGGTAAAAAGTGCGCCATCATAGAGAATCTGTCAACCACCATGAAAACTAAATCTATGCCCCTTTGCGTTCTTAGTAAACTCAGTACAAAGTCTATAGAAAGGTCTTCTTAAATATTGTCAGGCACAGGACGGCTTCGCTCCTTGACAAGTTTGCCATATTCCCTTGAAGTCTTCATCATCAACATATAAGTATTTTAAGTATTTGAAACCTTCAATCTCAACTGTTAGCGTTTGGATCATGGCTGCTCATTGACTCAACGCGTCTGCCACTACATTGTTTCTTCCAGCTTTATGGACAAGTTTACAGGGGAACTTGACAATATAAGCTGACCATCTGGCATGCATCTTATTCCTCAACTGCTTCTGACTTCCTAAATACTTTAATGCTTGGTGATCGGAATAAAGAATAAACTCCTTTCTAATTAAGTAGTGCTCCCATGTCTTCACCCCTCACAATGGCATAGAACTCCTTATCATAGGTAGCCCATTTTTGTCTTGCCTTGCTTAATTTCTCACTGAAGTATGCCACAGGCCTTTTCTCCTAGGATAATACTACCTCAATACCTATCCCACTCGCATCCCCCTCCACTTCAAATAACTTTTCAAAGTCTGGTAGGGCTAGGACCGGTGCTATACACAGTTTCTCCTTAACAAGGGCGAAGTTTTATTCTTGCTCTTCTTTCCATCTAAACTTCCCTTTCTTCAGACAGTCCATAATAGGAGCTACAATGCTGTTGAAATTCTTAATAAACCTCCTATAAAATGTCATCAAACCATGAAAACTCCTTACATCTCCAACGGTTCTCGATGTAAGCCAATTTCTAATGGCCTTTACTTTATCTTCATCTACTCGGATGCCATCCTTTCCCACAACATATCTGAGGAATAACAAACTCTTCAACATAAATAGGCATTTCTTTAAGTTGGCATATAATTGATTTTCTCTTAAAGCCTCAAATACATGCCTTAAATGTCCCACATGCTTTTCAATAGATCTATTGTAGATAAGAATATCATAAAAATAAACAACCACAAACTTACTGATGAAAGGTCGCAACACCTGATTCATAAGATGCATAAAAGTGCTCGGTGCATTAGATAATCCAAAAGGTATGACTAACCACTTATATAAGCCATCCCTTGTCTTGAAGGTTGTTTTCCACTCATCTCCTAGCTTTATTCTTATTTAGTGGTATCCACTTTGAAGATCAATTTTAGAGAAAATAATGGCTCCACTCAGTTGATCCAACATATCATCAAGTCTCATATTAGGAAATTTATAGCCAATAGTGATTTTGTTGATCGTTCTACTGTCAACGCACATCCTCTAACTCCCATCCTTCTTTGACATAAGTAATGCTGGCACTACACATGGACTCATACTCTCTCAAATATGGCCTTTAATTATCAACTCCTCTACTTTCTCCTATAGAATCTCATTCTCTTTTGGGCTCATCCTCTAATAAGGCAGATTAGGCAAGCTGGATCCTGTAACTAAGTCAATATGGTGCTGGATATCGCACATAGGTGGTAATCCCTATGGTAAATCCTCTGGAGACACATCTGTAAAATCCTCCAGTATAGATTGCACTTTTTGAGGTATTACAAGCTCAGGCTTGCTTTCTACTAGCTCTTCTCCTTTAACTAATAACAGAAGCGCCTCTTTTATTTACTTCATCTCGCTAATAAATATACCTCGATTATTCTCTACCTATAACAAAGGCTTCTGGATCTTTCCGTGAGACTTCACGCCACTAATAAGTACTAAAGTATACTTTATGCCATCTTTTACAAAATGTTATGTACTTTTCCTTCCTGAATGCATCACATCTACATCAAACTGCCATAGTCTTCCTAACAGGATCTGACATGCATCCATCTCTACTACATCACAATAGTGCTCATCCTGATACTTTCCAATAGAGAAAGTCACTTTACATCGTTCTTTAACCAGAATCTGTCCAACCTCCTTGATCCACCCAATGCTATAAGGATCTGGATGTGGCTCGGTAGTTAACTTTAACTTCTTTATAATAACTGTACTTATAATATTTTCCTGACTTCCTCTACCAATAATCAACTCACATAAATTCCCTAGCACTAAACACCTCGTATGGAAGAGCTTATGTCTTTGCAAATCACCATGTTCTTTGTGAGATATCATCAGTCTTCTGACGACACGCACATACGTTTCCTCCTCCTCTTCTCCCTGCTGTTCCCAACCATCACCTTCGGGTCTGCACACTTCCTCTTCATCTTCTTCTTCTTCTTGTTCCACCATGTTTACTGCTATCCTTTTTGGACATTCATTAAATTTGTGTCCTGGCTCATCGCACCTGTAACACTTTGATGGGGCTGGTTTAGTATACGGATTGACGAGTTTGGAAGTTGTTGAAGCTACTTTGTTTGAGCTTCCGCCATTAGTGCTTCCCTTACCAACACAACTCCTCGTAGGGGTTACAGTAACCACCTCCTTTTCTTTATCACCTAGACTCTTCTCACCTATATAGCACTTAAACTCTCGTTGCTTCTCATTCAGTATAGATTCAGTTGTCATAGCTAAATTTCTTGCATCTTGACTGTAAGCACCATCTGGATTCCTATCTTCTCCCTTACATTCGATCTCAACCCTCTTAAGTAACGTGAGGCTTGTTGAGGTTGAGATTCAGACAACTGGTTGTGGGCTGCCAACCTTAAAAACTCTGCTGTATATTCATGGACGCTACAACCGCTTTGATGATATTGCTAATACGCGTTAAAAATATACTGCTCATAATCTTATGGTAAGAATCTCCCTCTAAGCAATTACTTCATCCTCCTCCACGAAGAAACTGGATTTTGCCCTTCTCTCCTTCTTGACTCCTGCAACTCTCCCACTATACGGAAGCTCCCCCTTTAGAGGGTAGGCCACTAACTTCACTTTCCTATCCTCTGGAATCTCTGTATAATCGAAGAATCTCTCTACCTCTGTTAACCAATCAAGAAAGCCTTCAATATCTAGATCTCCATTAAAAGATGGGATATCTACCTTTAGTTTATATTTATAGTCTCGTCTCCGTCTTGGCTGGATGACTTCTTCCTCATCACTAGAACTATTTTCATGAGTCCATGGAGTGAGATTTTGAATTTGAGGATGCCTTGCAGGGTCACCTTCCTTAACAACTGGTTCCTTAATTCTTCTTGTGTTGTCTCCTCGCAACAACGCTTGCAACTGGTCCTGAATCAACGCTAGTTGTTGTTCCATATTGCGAATTGACTCCCAAACTTTAGGTAACCCACGAACGTTGTCGTTGGTGTTGGCCATTGTCAAATGAACAAAGCTTGAGTTTTTAAGGCTTTGATACCACCTGACGTAGCACGGAAACGTATTCCTCTAATCCAAGAGTACAGAAAATGCAGATATAATTCAAGATCTACAAAGAACTCAAAAGGCAAATGAAAATCTTAAGAGAAATAGAGTATTTCGATTGAAAATAGGTAAAAGGTTCTTCCGCAATATAATAAAGAAGTATTTATATGAGTTATAATGACCTAAAACCTAATAACAAGGATAAAAACATCATTGTAGTTCTAATAAAAATAAAAAACAATAATTAAATAAATATATATATTTATTAAAGCTCTGTGTCAAATTGGAACCTGAGATAAACTATAAAATTGTAGCTTCGTGTGTGAGCTTTAATTTGGTGTTTGAAACGAGTGATTTGGTTAAGAAATGAAGAAGTTATGATTAAAACAGTGGCTGATGGTCAGAATTGGCGAAAGCTGAGAACAATGTATATTTGGACAGAAATGAGAATTGTTTTAGGAAAACAATCAAACCCGATTAATTAGTTTTGGACATCAATAGAACCTGTAGCAAACTATTGCAACTTCAAAGCAAATGTTTTCTAATTTTTTTATTAAAAAACTCCAACTTCTTCCCGAGAGAAACTTAGACAACCTTAAATAGGAAATGAAAGCTAAGCTAATGGAATGGACAGTCACACAGTCGGCCTCTCATTCCAACTTGGCAGCACCTTTAATTCCTTATTTAAGTCTAATATCTCCTAAATAATGACACTTCTTTAAGACACGATAACTCCTACATAAAGACTCTTCTTTAAGACACATTAACTCCTACATTATGATACCATTAAGAGCATCATAAATTTAGACATAATGTCACTTCTTTAAGACACAATAACTCCTACATAAAGACTCTTTTTTAAGACACATTAACTCCTACATTATGACACCATTAAGAGCATCATAAATTTAGACATAATGACGCTTCTTTAAGACACAATAACTCCTACATAAAGACTCTTCTTTAAGATATAATAACTCCTACATTATGACACCATTAAGATCATCCTAAATTTAAACATAAAGTAACATAAATAGAAAATAAGACATACTTAATGAAAACACACATGGATTAAAAATCCTTATTGATGGCCGGTTGGGTAATGGTCAAGTTTACTGATATTTAAGCAACATTAGTGGCCAGCTGGATAATAACGTGGTAGTCAAGCAACATTGCAACATTCTGATGGCATAATGGGCTGCTTAATGGGCTCAGAGAATTCGGCTTCAAATCTTGCAATATGAACTATGGCTTTTACTTCTAGCGGCTTGATTAATGTGTAAAGTTTACAGGCTAAACTTTTGGTCATCTCCTCTCCTTTTTTTTGATCCATAGCTTGTGTGGATGATTCGAGACCCATGTTGGTCAAGTATTCAATGGCTTGTGTGGATGGTCCTTCATCATAAGTTGATATTAATTAATTGAATATTTATTGACAAAAGTTTTCGTCACAACAAGTAAAATGTTATGTGACGGTACACTATTTCGTCACAACAAGAAAAAATATTAATGACCAAACTATGTTTTGTTACAATAAATAGAAAATATTAGTTACTAACATATGTTTTGTCACAATTACGATTAATTGCCGCCAAAATTATTTTGGCGCTAAATTTCATAGGCTTTTACTGACAAAACTTAATGATAAAAAAATGTTAACTCTATTAATATATTAATAGTGAAAATTTAACTATGAAAGACAATAAATTGCCACAATTACCACTGTATTAGTGACAAAAATGTAAATTATCACAGATAATCCAAACAATAGTGTCAATCAATTATTTTGACACTAAAAAATCTCATATTTGTGATGACAAAAATACTTAGTCACAACAAATTACCACTAAATTACGAATAGTTGTGACCATAGTTATAGTTCGGTTATTGTGATAATATAAAGTAGACACTAATTAATTGAATATTTATTGACTAAATATTTTGTCACAACAAGTAAAATATTGTGTGATGATTAATATTTGTCACAACAAATACAAAATATTAGTTACTAATATATGTTCTGTCACAATTACAATTTATTCTCACCAAAATTATTTTGGAGCTAAATTGTATAGGCTTTCAATGACAAAACTTAGTATTAAAATTTTTTTGACACTATTACTATGTTAATAGTGACAATTTAATTGTAAAAGATACTAAATGATCACAGTTACTATTGTATTAGTGACAACAACAAAAATCATCACAGTTAATCCAAATAATAATGTCAATTAATTGTCTTGTCACAAAAACCTCGTATTTGTAACGAAATAATAGTTAATCACAAAAAATTTGTCACTAAATGTCTTCACTTTTGTAATGACTGCAGAAGCCTATCTGACTAATCCAACACTCTATCAATATAACGTTGTTTAGAATAAAAAATGAAAAGGAAAAGGAAATGGAGGAATTATTGTAAAAAAATGTTGGATTAAAAATATATTTAGTGAATTATGAAGATGTTTCTATTCATGATCACCGTATGTGTATGTTTAATTTGGTCGTTGACTATGAGTTTGCAAGTACAATACAATGAGTATCTTTCTTTTCTTTTTGTTGTTCTCAAATCTCACTTTTGTTGGAATAAGTAGCTAGTTATTGATGAACTAAAGGTGATGGCAAATAGTGATACTCTCTTTAAATAACATGCAAAATAAAATGAAGAAGAAACGATTTGTTGTAAAAATAATTAATAAAAACATAAATAACTCGAGTACGATGAAATCACAAAACAAATGGCCTTTTATTCATTATCACCATATATATATATGCGTGTATCATTTACCGGTATTGTCTTAATTGAATTTGCAAATAGAATGACCACTTTCCTCTCCCTCCCTCTCTCTCTCTCTCTCTGACTCTTGCTGTTCTCTTTTTTTTTCCCCCCCCTCTCAATCTCGCTCTCTCTCTCTCTCTCTCTCTCTAACGTTGAAGCTGGCATAAATAGCTACTATAGAACTAATGCAAATAATGATAATACTCTCTTTAAATAACGTAAGAAGGTGGCTTGGGCAAGCCCTTGACCACACCACAGAGCAAAGCATTGTCGGGAATGTTGTACTCATCCCTGAGAGAGCGTTCTGGAGATAACACACTGATATAGAGCTGTTGGCCAAGGTAGGTCCTTTCCCACATCTCTGATCTCAGATTCCACATTCCAGCGTTATCGAATGTCAGTAGAATTGCTGCCCATGATTTTGGGAATACCGGCACTGTGTTTCTGCTTACAGCATCCAAAAGATTGTAGTTCTTCCTCTTCTCAGGCGTCCATGTCCCAGGCTCCACACTACATGTATGTATGTCAATTCAATTCTTAAACACAACCATTTACCATACTATCCTAATTATATATCTTATCTACTTACCCCACTGCGAAGAATGAATGACCAGCCAAGTGATAGGTCTGAATGCTCTTCTCGGGATTCTCTAAGATGATCTCCACAAAGGTGCGGAAGGTCAAGTTGAGGACATTGGGCTGTGATACAATCTCACCAATCTTAGCCGGGGGGTCATCTGGTATGACGTCGTACTTGAACACCTTGTCCGCAACTCCATAATATTCTGCAAGCTTGAGTGGAGTAGGTGGATCAACGTGAGAGACGCCATTGAGTGCATACCGAAGCTTACCACCTGATCTGCTCGCCGAGCTCACCAACTTAATGGTGCGAGTAATGTTGATGGCTCCATAGTGGAAAGAGCCCTGAGGGTTGGGCCTTGCAGCACTGGCCGTTAGGTTCCAACGGAATGAGCGGAACTGATTGAGAGACCATGCCCATCCCACAGGTGCCTCTGCAATCTCTGATGATGCTGGTCCCTTTCCATTAGTGTAACGAATGATACCCTTGCCCGTGAGCACTGTTTTGGTAAATCTGGTGGAAGCCACCATGTAATAGTCCTTTGGTTCTTGGTCCGCAGTCACAAGAACACCGTAGCACTGCCCAACATGGACATCTAGTGACTCGTACAAGTTCTGCTGAACGTGAGACCCCTCCATCTCCACAAGCTTCAAAGGATGTCCTTGGATTCTGAAGTTGAGGGATGTCTTAAGACCCGTATTGCAAATTCTATACCTGTAAGTCTTTCCGGGCTTCATGGTGAAGAGAGGCTCATCTTTGCCATCACCCTTGGCGACTTTACCATTGATCAGAACACCTTCGGGTCTGCCAATGGATCGTCCGCTGTCAAGGAACTTTCTCAGAGTGCTGTGGCTCTTAGTGTACCAATCATGAATAATCACAGTGTAGTCATCCTCAGGATCTGCATATGGCACAGGGATGAGCAGACGACTGTTGATGTGGAGGCCTCCGAATGCACCAGCTGCCCTATGCATTCCAGTACTAGGGTAGTACATGTAACTTCCGATTTGATCTTTTACCTGGAATCGATAAGTAAAGTTGCTTCCTGGTGGTATTGGGCAGTTTGTTCCCAGGACTCCATCTTGCCATGAGTTCTTCCTCTGCTGTACGCCAGTCCTGCATGCAATAAAGTAACCCTATGTGCAATAAGATGTATTTGGATATACTAGCAGTTAAGTTAGACAAATCAATACGAACATAAAAACATAGGACGGGTTAGGTACGTAACCATGTTATAAGGAATGGCTCGTCAAGGTTATTGAAGACATTGACGACAACGTTATTGTTACTGGTGGAATTGATAACAGGTCCAGGGAACTCGTTGTTGATGAGAATGACTTGTTGGGGAACACCGAGAGGAGAGAGTGTGCCGTAGGTGATGTTCCATGTAAAGAACAAGTAAGGGTCTTCACCTCTGACCCCAAGCATTGCCCCTGCGGAGAGGCACAGTAAAACCGTTAACATCCCTACCATCTCCTTACGATTAAACTTCTTTTCTTCCTCTGTGGCCACCAACTCCTTTTTCCTAACTCAACTAACTGCAACTCAAACTCTTTACTCTTCTTTTATATATTAATTGCATAATTCTGGAATAACAGCTTGCCTCCCTCGTAATCCTTTTTATAACTACTAAAGGGTTAGTTTTTCCGATGAAGGACAAGTGACAGACCATTCGTCAACCTGAAATTCTGTTGGATCTTGCTCCTTCCATTGCGCCCTTCCTTACACTTCTCACCGCTACTTTGAAGTTTGACCCCTACAAATTCTCTAACCTTAACCTATTTAATCTCTTCCACATGATTAATCGATATCCACTTCATAATATATATGAAAACTTTTTCTGGGAACCTTATATTTTATGGAATCTCACACAGACACAATATCCAAGTTTTTAGGCACGTAGTCTATTTTCTAGCAATATTATTGTATTGTTTTAAAGCTTTTTCTCATTAGATTTGTTCAAAATTCGAAAAGACCTTGGAGTTAAAATTAAAAAAATGCAACTTTATATGTTTCAAACTAAATTACTCTATTAAAATATGCAACAAAATTAACCCTAAAAAGCAAAATTAATGAGAAATTGGCTTTTAATTTAAGAGACTTTAAAAACTTCGAGATTTGATAAAGACTTATTGAAACTTACTCCCACTTGACGTATATAACGCTTAGAGGTCCCCTATTTATAATATTTTAGAAGGTTAAACATACCACAATACATAATTCATAACGTCTTTTATGGAAACCTTATATTGATGTACACCATAATTTAATTGTATATGTATGTGTGTGTGTGTGTGTGTGTGTTTGTGTATCACTTTAACAAGTATGTTGTTAGACTAAATCAAATTGTGGTTGAAGAAGGCATATAAGTACTATTAATAGAACTTCTATGACCTTATCATTGTTCTTCATCCTTAAGTTTATTAATAATTTTTTACACTATAACAAGTATCATGTGAAATTTCATAGTTGTTTGTGATGTTAATGATTACCGAAACCCAATTACAGATCTCAAATAGGCTGAGAACCGAAGGGATTAAATCTTAAGCAACCAATATATAAGCGGCTTTAGAGTGGATGCAAGTTGGAACCAATACATTAAGAGGTTAATTGCGGATTTTAAGGAACTAGAAGTAGGTACAATACAGATAAACAAGTGTTCCAATCCAAGGCCAGCAGTCAAAGGGGTGACAAGAATAGGAAATTTGTTTATAGTGAATGGTTAAAAATGGGCGGAATGCGAGGGTGATCCTTAATTAGTGAGCTAATGCCTAGTATATAAGAGGCCAAGATGGCCCTTTGAAAGTGTGGAAGAAGGCAAAAGTTCTTCTTCCATTAGGTTTAGATCTTATAAATCAAAAGTTATCAATTTTTTTTTTACCTGACAGGGAATTATCAATTATAGGGAAGGGTTAACAGATTAGGAAAAAGAAAAAGAAAAAGGATGACTGGGGGCCGGGTGATATTTATGTTGTTGCTAGGGGCAATGCTAGGGGTTAGGGGTGAGGACCCTTACTTGTTCTTCACATGGAACATCACATATGGCACACTCTCTCCTTTAGGTGTTCCTCAGCAAGTTATTCTCATCAACAATCAATTCCCTGGACCCGTCATTAACTCCACCAGCAACAACAACATTGTCGTCAATGTCTTCAATCACCTTGACGAGCCATTCCTTCTCACATGGTACATGTTCATACATTTCTCTATAAATATACCAACGTTTTATACAGTAAGTTATGATGTGCACTTTGCAGGAGTGGCATTCAGCATAGGAAGAACTCATGGCAAGATGGAGTGCTGGGAACAAACTGCCCTATTCAGCCTGGAAACAACTTTACTTATCGATTCCAGGTTAAAGATCAAATAGGCAGTTACATCTACTATCCGACCACCGGCATGCACAGGGCAGCTGGTGGCTTCGGTGGCCTCCATGTCAACAGCCGTTTGCTCATCCCTGTTCCTTATGCCGATCCTGAGGATGATTACACCGTCATTCTTAATGATTGGTACATCAAGAGCCACACCACCCTGAGGAACTTCTTGGATAGCGGACGTACCCTTGGCAGACCTGATGGTGTCCTCATCAATGGAAAGATGGCCAGGGGAGATGGCAAAGACGAGCCTCTCTTCACCATGAAGCCTGGAAAGACGTACAAGTACAGAATCTGCAATGCTGGTCTTAGGACATCCCTCAACGTCAGGATCCAAGGCCACCCTATGCAGCTAGTGGAGATGGAAGGTTCACACGTTGTGCAGAACATGTACGAGTCTCTTGATGTTCACGTTGGTCAGTGCTTCAGTGTTCTGGTGACTGCCGACCAGGAACCTAAGGACTATTACATGGTGGCTTCCACACGATTTACCAAGAACGTTCTCATTGGTAAGGGTATCATTCGCTACACCAATGGCAAGGGCCAAGCTTCAGCTGATGCTACGATCAATGAGGCACCTGTGGGATGGGCCTGGTCTCTCAACCAGTTCCGTTCTTTCCGTTGGAACCTAACGGCCAGCGCAGCCAGACCCAATCCTCAGGGGTCTTATCATTATGGTGCCATTAACATCACTCGCACCATCAAGCTCGTGAACTCAGCCAGTAGAGCAAGTGGCAAGCTTCGTTATGCCATAAACGGTGTGTCTCACATTAATCCACCTACCCCACTCAAGCTTGCAGAGTACTTTGGGGTTGCGGACAAGGTCTTCAAGTATGACACAATTCAAGACAACCCAGGAGCTGAGATTGGTGGTGAGATTGTGTCACAGCCCAATGTCCTTAATACGACCTTCCGTAATTTTGTGGAAATCATCTTTGAAAACCATGAGAAGACCCTCCAATCTTATCACTTGGATGGTTATTCCTTCTTTGCAGTAGCGTAAGTTTGTGTATCTTTGTCGAACCTGGATGCTTTTTATAACAAATTTGTTATATGACAATTTCTGATTGATTCCTCATTGTATATGTATGTAATGTAGAGTGGAGCCTGGCACATGGACACCTGAGAAGAGGAAGAACTACAATATCTTGGACGCAGTGAGCAGAACCACAATCCAGGTATTCCCAAAATCATGGGCGGCTATTCTCTTGACGTTCGACAATGCTGGAATGTGGAACATAAGGTCTGAGATATGGGAGAGGACGTACCTTGGCCAGCAACTATACGTCAGCGTTCTTTCCCCCGAACGTTCCCTCAGAGATGAATACAATATTCCTGACAACGCATTGCTCTGTGGCATCGTCAAGGGCATGCCCAAGCCTCAACCATACGCCGTCTAAACTAAATTCAATTCAATTTAATGCATGTGCGGATTGTGTATGTGTTAACCCTTTCCAAATTAATTTGCAATAAAAATATTTAATTCCTCTGCCTAATTAAACCTGTCTTTCCAATCATTCATGTCATGCATAAGATGCCAAAACTATACATTGTAAATAATATTCTCCAAACTGATTTTCCTTTCCTAAATTAAGTTGAAACATTGGAATTTGAATATGAAAATGCTTGAATCAAGGCGTTACATTTCATAAGAAAATGAACAATTAGTAAAGATTGCCATATTGTGAAGATTGCCAAAAAGTTCCTGTGCATAACTTGGCTGAAAGAGAAGCAAGCAAGCAAGCATATCCTCGAAAATGTTCACAGCCATGAATTGACACGGTAGTAGAAGTTAATAGCGTTGTCAATAACTATTTGGTCTTCTTTCAATCTGGACAAACAAACAAAGATGTTGAGATAGAAGAACCACACCACTAGCAAACTGTCAATTACAACTTAGTCTCCGTTCGTTCCAATTTAAAGAATCGGATCATTCCATAGATTCAGAATGGGATAAAGAAGCAAGAGAAGAATTTAACACCTAACACCTATTTGCAGCTCCAAGGAAACCCCTTGAAAACACAATAACAATCTTTTTATTTGACAATTTTTTTATGTAACACATAACAAGACCTTAGTTACGTATCTCGGATTGAACGTGAAAAGGCAATAAACGAAAAAATGTAAAAAAATACTTTATTTTAGTTTCATTACTTCAAATAAGTTTTCTGAAGTCGAAGCGAGCACGAATTTACTGTCGTCTTCACGAGAACTGCTCACTGGGACGCAAACAAATCTTTCTACATTTTTCTCAAAATGTAATCTTTCTTAACGGGTCACAGAATCCTTACGCTTATGCATAATATGAGCAATTGTAAGAGACCTTAACCTTTACATATAGCATTCATATTGGGCTTCCTTATCACATGCCTGATATGGGTCTTGTCCACATTGATCGGGATTCATTTTTCTCTTGGACTTCAACTCATTGACTTAAGATCATTTATTGGGCCACTTTATTATCTTTATCTAAATCAAATTACATAACTTAACTAATAAGTTATTGAAAAACTAAAAAATGCAATTAAATGTTGTCCAACTTTACGAGAAATATCAAAATTATCTAACATTCTCCCCCTTGGAAAATACTTAATTACAATGTTAACTCAAGTTTAAAACAATTTTAAAACTCGGTTAAGCCACGCTACTGTATTACTTGACTAGGTTTTAAAAACAAAACATTTGATCCAAAGATAATGAAAGTCTATCATTCCATCCTGCAAGGCTTTTGATACCGAAAAGTATCAAATACATATGTCATGTGTGACACAGATTCAATACAATCACGCATGTCGAATATCTCACCAACGTGATTGGGAAAATGGAGTGTGAAAAACTAAGATGATACATTTATGATCTAAATTATATCATCTTCGTTTGTAGGTATCGATTTTTCTAACTTTATGCTAAACTGCATTAAAGAAATCATGTTTTCTCTCACCGAATGCTAAATTGCATTAGAGAAAATTTGTTTCCTCTCACGAAATGTTAAACTGCGTTAGAGAAAACCTTACTAATGTTCCCCAATTGAATGCTAAACTGCATTAGAGAACTTTTATGAGATTAGAACTTTTATCTCCTATGTCATGTCAAATTTCATGGATATTTATATAAAATTGTATGTGTCTAAATGACATAGGCTCAAGATCAATATGTATATATTCCCAATGACCTTTAAATGCTTAAGATCGACACAAATCTTAAGACTTTCACATGTATTACTGAGGATAAACGATGATCATTTTTGTTGATGAACCATCATACTGTCATAATACATCAAATGTATAAATGTTCAAATGCATATAGAGCAAACATAACGATCCCCTAATTAACAGTGTCTACAGACTTCAAAACACCCATACTATATACTTGTCTTCCAAACACAAATGGGTGAAGTCCTTCAGTTAAAGGATCTGTTTACAGTTCCTTAGTCCTTAAATGCTCCAAACCTTAATGTCACCTTTTCGTATCAACTCCTTGATGGTCAAATAATTACCTTCAAATGCTAAGACCCTGCGATATTCTTTTTTATTATTAAATAACACAACAACATGATTATCATAGTACAATCGAATGGGTCTAGTCACTGAATCAATAACAGACAACTCAAAAATTAAATTTTTATGTCAAATCGCCTATAAAGCAGCCCTATAACGTGCATTTGCATGCATAGTCAAAGAAGTCACCCATGTCTACTTGACACTCTTCCACGACATTGTACCATCTGCAAATAGCAGAATGTAACCTTAAGTGGACTTTCTTTCATCTAGACATATAGCTAAAATTTGAATCTGGATTCCCAGCAAGGTTTAGACTGTTGACTTTTCTATATGTCAATATATAATCTTTAGTTCCCTTTAAGTATCTTAATACTCACTTGACTGCATTCCAATGGTCTATACTTGGGTTAACCAGATATTGACCAACCAGTATAACAGTAAATGCAATGTTAGTATTTACCCAAGCATACTTCAGGCTATCAACCGTACTAGAATACGAAACATTCCTCATAACCTTTCTTTTTACTTTATTCTTTGGATGTTGTGCCAAAGATTATCTCTCACTATAAGAGATTGGTGCTACAATAAGTTTATTGTTAACTATATTAAACCTTTGTAGCACATCCTTAATGTATGCACTTTGTAAGAGGCCTAATGAGTGTTAAGATTTGTCCCGGTAAATCTAAATTTTGAGGATAAAAAATGTTTCACTAAGGTCCTTCGTATTGAAATGCTTGGCGAAAAATTTGTTAACCTTATGCAATATAGTCCAAGTTATTCAATGTGAGCAATATATCATCCACATGGAATAATAAGAAGATGAATTTGCTCCTCTTGACCTCGTAATTCAAGCATCTTTTTAACTTTTATTTCCATAAAGCTGAAAGAGGTCACAACCTCATCAATTGTAAGGTACCATTTTTAGGAGGTTTGATGTAAACCATATATTGATCTGCTTAACGTACAAATCATGTCAGTTCCATCTCTATCTTAAAATCCTTCAGGTTGTTCCATATAGACCTCTTTATAAAGATCTCTATTTAGGAAAGCTGTTTTGACAGTCATCTGATATAATTCTATATTATCATGAGCCACAATTGTCATAATAACTCAAAATGCATCCTTTGAGAACACGAGAGAAAAGGTAACATTTAAAGTCAACCTTTCTCCCTGAGTGAACCATCAGGTAACTGAGCGAGCCCATAACCTGCTGAACTTATATCCTGAAATCCTTTAAGATGTTGGATCCCGCTTTTAGGATTTTTATATTTTTATTTTATTTTATTTATTTTATTAAATTATCTAGCATGAAAATAAATTAGAATTTATGAATTAGGAATTTTTGGAGTCTAATAAGGTATCTTTTGAATTTTATATGGTGGTAGGAATTAAAAGAAAGAATTAAAAGTAAGTGAAGGAGTTAATAGGAATTTCCTAATAAAAGAAGGGGTAAATTGGTAAAAACATAAGAAAGTTGTCTTAAATGAATAAGACAAATAGGGAGGAGACGTGAGTGTGTGGTAGTGAAATTAAAGAAGAGAAGG
>JANQAP020000060.1:160672-171457 GCA_026874005.2 Erythroxylum coriaceum
AATAATTGCATTAACCTAAACCAAAAATAATTTTAACAAAAAAATTTAACAAAGAATACCTCAAGGATTCAAGGAAGTAGTCGGCAGAAGTGAAGATGAACGGCGGTGGGCGGTGGGCGGTGGTTGACGGCGTGCTGGCGGGCTAGCGAGTGGCGTCCGGTGGTTTAGGCAGTGGCGGCGTTACCGGGTAAAGAAGGAGAAACTCAGAAATGGTTCAGACGTCGTTGACTCGTTTCGTTCAGATGGAGGAGATGGTGGCGTGCGGTGCGGGCTGGCGGGGAACTGCAACTTGGGAAGGCAAGGAGTGAAGGAGATGCGAGCAGCGGGCGCTGGGCAAGGAGTGGCGGTGGCGGAACTCAGGAGCCGAGGCTGGCGCGGGGGCTTGTCCCTCGCTAGCTCTGCCCCTGACTTCAAATACCTACACAAATGTAATAACTGCAACAGATAAGATATGATATAAGCGCACAATTGTGCCATCCAGTATCTATTCTCCATGAAAAGTCTTTGACATTGCAAGATTGAAGAGGAATGCCATCCTGATAAGATGACCTGATTTTCTCATCAACAGTCTAGATCTTGAAAGGCAAATGGTAAACTTCTTTAAGTTGAAACAAATCAATCTTTGACCAAAACCATTATGATGGGATAAGACAATGAGTCTCTTCTAATGGAAATTGATAACTAGATGGGTTATCATACAATTTTAAGAAAAAGCTCATTCCCTATCCTAACAAATAATGCTAAGGATCTTAGCTATGGAAAAAGATAAAACAGAGCAAAATGAACGAGATGCTCTGGTTTTGACTTTGAATAGTATTAGGCAGACCGTAAGCAGTTAAAAAAACAGGAAAACGGCATCTGTAGTTCAGCTTGCTAGCTGAGGAAGACATTGACAGATCAGGTTAATCACCAAAGGGAATATGTTCTGGATGGAACCTTTCAGACTTCAAACTAATTTATATTGAACTAATTTCTAAGAACAGTACACATCCGCCGCTATATCCACCATCCCACTCCAATAGGAGGTTTAAATGCACTGATGTCATTTTAGGCATCTAGAGTACCTCAACCACATACCTAAAGGCCCTAGAAGTTCAGTTCTAGTCACTATTAAATGAACAAGCACATGGAAAATTTATACGGCAAAGAAACATATTAGGTAAGGCGTTACAGCAGCAGAGATAACATAGGAATCCCCCTGAATGTTTCTACTTCATCTGCATTGCAGTACTAATACAAGGAATTGGTAGTATAACGGCACCTGAGTTCTATGTATAAAGTTTTGCACAAGGGCGGATTAAAAGGAAAAATTTTTCAGGACATTGTGCATAGAAGTGCATAAGTAAAAGAAGAGGTACAGGAAACTATAATTATTGCGAAAAACTAAGGGATTGGGAGTAGGGAAACAAAGACATTTCCTTGGTGTCTTGTTGCAATTCCTTGCTGAAGAGGTCTTCATCATCGGAACTGACATAGTAATTGAAGAGATCCATGAACCAAGACATGTATCGGAGAAGTGAACGATGATGGTGGACCTGGTGGCGCAAGTTTTCTTGGAGATCTTCAGATAACGCGCCCGAGGATTCTCTTCGGGATCAAAGTAGAAGACTTTATGCCCCACCTGCAGTGTCTTGCACATTAGCTCTACGCCATTCCCTCCCCCTCCAGAATTCCCTTCCATTTTTCAGTTTTAAATACAAAAACAGTCTTCCTTCACAAGAATAAAAAAAGTAAACTACTTTGCTGCTCAATCCATCCTGATTGAAACATCCTCTATGCTTAAGAAGAGCATATGATCAACTCAAATGCTTCTTTTGGAGATGACAAGGTTGCTGTCCTGTTTCACGATGTCGGCAATGAGTCTAGTAAAAAAAAATAGTACACTAGGACTCCGAAACATATGTTATGCAGCTTCTGTTTCTCCAGAGAAGCTCGTTTACTTGCTAACCCGTTGTTCCAATCTTCAACACATACAACAAGCACACAGTTTCATGCTTGCCAGAGGCCTTCTCATAGACAAACTCCTTCTTGGCCATTTTATAGACGCCTGTTCTTCTCTTGGCTTCTCTCACTACGCTCATTCAGTACTCACCACAACCGTGCCTCGAACCAATAGTCTCTATTTCATCAACCTCATCGTCAAGGCTCTGTCTTCGTCTCAAACAACTGCAAAAGCAGCGATCTTTCTTTACAACTACATTCAAGAACTTGGCTTGCGACCCGACACATACTCTTTCCCTTCTGCTTTAAAGGCCGCTATTCGTATATCAGCTATCCATACTGGGAGGCAACTTCACTCTCAATCAATACGCGTTGGCTTAGACTCTGAACTTCACGTTGTTACAGCCCTAATTCAGATGTACTCCTCATTCGGCCGTGGTTTTATTTCTGGCGCGCGACATCTGTTTGATGGAGTGAGCTCAGCAGGAGATGTGGCCCTGTGGAATGCAATGATTGCTGGTTACGTGAGAATTGGTGATATGGAATGTGCCCGAGATTTGTTCGATTATATGCCTAGAAGGAATGTGATTTCTTGGACATCTATGATTGCTGGGTACGCTCAGATGAATCGACCACATGGTGCGATCGCCATATTTCGGAGAATGCAACTTGACAATGTGGAACCCGATGAAATTGCAATGTTGGCTGCACTTTCTGCTTGTGCCCAGCTGGGTGCTCTAGAGTTGGGGGAGTGGATTCATAACTACAGTGACACGCATGGATTACAGAAGATTGTTCCCCTCAACAATGCATTAATAGACATGTACGCCAAGTCGGGCAATATTACCAAGGCATTACAAGTGTTCGAGAGTACGGAGCTTAAAAATATCATAACCTGGACAACCATGATTGCAGGACTAGCTTTGCACGGACTTGGAAAAGAAGCCAGCGAAATGTTCTCTTGCATGGAAAAGGCTGGAGTTAAACCAAATTGGGTCACCTTTGTTGCTATCCTTTCTGCTTGTAGCCATTCCGGTTTAGTTCAGATTGGTCGGTGGTATTTTGACAGCATGAGAAGTAAATATGCTATTGAACCCAGGATTGAGCATTACGGTTGCATGGTAGACTTGCTAGGGCGTGCTGGGTACCTGCAAGAGGCGCATGAACTACTTGACCAGATGCCATTTGAGACAAATGCAGCTATATGGGGGTCTCTTCTTGCTGCGGCTAATCTTCATGGTGATGCTGAGCTTGGATATCGTGCATTGTGCCATCTAGTGAAGTTGGAGCCTCATAACAGTGGAAACTATGCTCTTTTGTGTAATATATACTCTTCTCTTGGTATGTGGAATGAATCTAGGATTATAAGGAAGGTCATGAAGGAAAAAGGAATTAAAAAGATGGCTGGAATAAGCTTTATTGAAGTGCATAACAGGGTTCAAGAGTTTATTGCAGGAGAGACATCAAACTCTCAGTTTGAAGAAATATCTGACGTTCTATGCAAGTTGAACTGGGAACTAAGTTTGGATCAACATTTGCAAAAGGAGCATGGTGGGTTACTTGAATTTAGTGACATGTAGGAAGAAATGCTACTTCCCTCTATAATATTCCTGTATCCAGACCAACATCCTCTGGCATTTAAGGTTTCTGTGACTTACAAGTAGAGCAATGTGGTAGACAAACTCGCCATAAACATAGCGCTGATGGAGTCAGGTACTCTACTGACGTGAAAGATCCATCTTTGAAAATCATTAGGTCCTTTTTGTCTCACCAAGTATTTTATATACAATTTGATACTGAAAATGTATAGTTTCACCTTCTCCAATTTACGGATCTTTAATGTTTTTGTCGATCGCATGTCTGCTGTGACATGCATGATTAAAATTTTTATCAAACATTGATGACCATCATCACTTTTTATACTAGAAAATTATGGAATTATGTCATTCAGGAAAGCGGTAATTAACAAGTTGGAGACTGTTCTTAGATGTTCGGGAAAACCTTCAGTTACAAAGGTTCTGATCCATTGTTGGATTTTACTTGCTATGCACTATAGTTGCTTTTGTAGTGAACCTACTGCTCAAGTAAGAGTGTCTTACTTATCTGTCTGTAGCTAACTTTTGCTTCTTCCAAGTTGTCTATGACAGAGAAAATATGACGTTGCATCTTGAATATTTTCTCAGTAACTTTCTCATCAGTCCCTGTGGCATCTCAGCAAGCATTTAAGATACGGATTCCTTCTGTCCATCTGGTTCTGCTCTTCTTTTTGAGCCAATTGATGGAAGTCCTTAGTTCTCCTTTGTTTTGTAGACTGATCACTTTAACATCAGTTGCAGGTGTATCTTGACCGGATTCTGTAGCATTTCAAGTCAATTCTGGTTAACATTGACAAGGAAGCTGTCCTTCCAAGTTCTTCAGCTGATACATGGTACGGCTTCTGCTCGTGGTCGGAAGATAAATATGCGTCTTTTAGTTTATATATTTACAAGCAGGTTTCATGACTCCACTTAACCAAGCTCTTCTCACTTGGAAAATGATTCAAAATGTTTGGCAGAAGCAGAACTAGACTAGACCGAATTTCAGGCGAAACACAAGATTCCTTGAATAAAAAAGGATAAATGGACGTGTCCATACATCATAATAATGCTGAAAGAAACCAAAATTACACTCCAGTATTCACCATTAGCGAGTAAATACTACAAGGTTACACTCTGCCACCGCAACTATATAACAAACAACTAATCACTTGGAACTCCTGCATCGAATAATGCTTCCATCTTAACACCGGCATTAGGGATCTTGGGGTGCCTCAAATCTTGTCGGAGTGTCAATGCCCATCATACAGCAAAGTCCTGATATTAAAATAATAAGCAAAACAATCCCCTGGAGCAGAAAATGTAGATGTCATATCAGAATTCTACCAACTCGGATTAACACTGCATATTTAACATGAAAAAGCAATAGGGGATATATAGAGATGCATCCTATATATTAAGGCACTTGAGTACTCGGAGATAGTGCCTTGGGTAAGAATCCTTTACGATCAAAACCACCTTTCACTAGTTCACTTCATATTGAAAAGAATTTCACTACGTTGTCACCCAAAAAGTACTCCATCTGACAGAACAAATATGATTTTTTTTTCAAGACAGTCTGTACCAACGAACTAAAGTTTATCTGTCAACAAAAGCTCTCTTGCAAACAGTTCTTTCAGGAAGTCAACTAGAAGGCTAATGCCTTCAACCATACTTCAGTAATTATCTTCTTAGACTCCAAAAGAATTGAGTCATCAATGAAACATAGCTCTGATGACAAAAATCTAGCTCCGTAACATCTTACAATCTAACAGTGTAGGTGAATAACATATAAAACTGGAACTTATAAGGTTGTTTAGCTAAGTTTATTTACTTCTTTATGTGCAACATGTTTCTCGTTCATTAGATCTTTAATTTGCTCCCCCACAGTTGATAGATAACAATGAACGTAAACATCATTAACCTAGAGCCATCTTCCATAAAGATTTATCTCACAGATAAAAATAATCCAAAAACAATCAACTAATTGGATAAGAAATGTAACAACACAGAAAACAAGATCCAGATGGAAGCTTGAACTAGTACTCACAACTAAAACTCCTTCAAGCAGTGATGATTTGATCTGGCAAACTTCATCACAGACAGATAAATTGAGTGATCCATTTCCTCTAGAATCTTCCGCAAGTAACCTCACTAATTCTCGATAAGGATAACAAATTGATTGAGAAGGAACTGATATGTAGAGCACTGAATATTTTGTACGGAGCATCTCCACATATGTGATAAGCTCAGAGAAAATTTCACCTGCACACTTCAAGTAATCTATGCATTAATCTCTTGAACAAAGAGACCACAAACATTTAAAACATTTTGCACACACCAAAAATAAATAACTTTAAACACACTTTCACTATGTATGTGGTCAAATCCTTTCTGAGAATCTGCTCCTCCAACGCAGAAGAAAATGAGATCAGCTGGCCCATTTGACACTTTTTCCCTCCTAGAAGCCAGATATTCCTGTTTTGTTTAAAAGTTAAAAGTTTATGAGAGAATTGACAAAAAGTGTCAAAAGTAGCACCTATTTATCGATACACCAAGTTAACTTACACGAACTGTATTCAGATCTGCAAGTTTTTGAAAGTTCTCATCCTCTACAGAACAGGACTCCGAAAAAGCAACACTACCAACCGCCAAACCTTGCCCACAAGTTCCAGCAAACCCTAAAAACAAGGAATTTGCCATATTCTCCTCCTTTGATGCAGTAACGTATGGAAATGCCACAGAGAAATTGGATCTTCTAAAGGAGACCTATCCAGAGGACAAAAACTATCTATAAGAACATGAATTGGAAGGCTATTCCTCTTTGACTGCTGTTGTAAAAGCCCAATAAAGAAGACATATGCAAAGCTGTATATGCTTCAGTTACCTTAAGCAAGTTAACAAGAGCTAGATTTGCATTTTTGTTTGCAGAAATGTCTGATGACAGCAGCTACAAATAAGAAAGGGCATGTAATCAATAAATGAATCAAGAAAGAAAATGGTGGCACCATGTTTTATTTCCTATCAACATCAATTACAGCAGTACAAGATCAAGATCAAAAGAAAAGGGGGCAGAAAATAATACCCAATTGTCTATGCTGATGTAAGTAGAAAACTGTAGTTGTCACTCGAAATTAACATAAACTGAGAACATGATGCCCTGATTCTCAGCATCATTAGCAGATTATGTATCTTAAGACTATAGCTAAGCAATGCCAGCAAATCTTATTTAATAACCTATAATATTGTAGTAATTGCATGCTAAGCACATCTAGGAAAGAGGGTGGGGGAAGAAAGGAAAGAGATTGAGCTCCAAAGTTCTTACCTCCCTACCGACAAAAACAAGGGCCAGATCTAAAGGCTGCTGAAGCTTTTCTTCTGAGCACTGCAAGTAAGAAGAATAAAGAGGACATAAACAAAGAATCGCCCAGCAGAAAACAAAAGACTGAAAAATAAAGGAACACAAACATTTCTCTATTCAAAAACTTTGAGGGGAAACATGTAAGAAATGATGGGAAAAAAAAACACTTAGAAGAAAGCTTAGAACCAGCAAGTTTGACCAGCCCCCTTCAGATAGAACAGTCTTGGCAAGATCTTTTAAAGAAATTGTCTCATAATTCACAGCTTCATTCATTTTATTATTTGGCAATCTGTAGGACGTTGCAGTAGTAAAGAATAAAACATTAACTCTCAACACATACTCAAATGAAAAAGAAAATATGAAAAGCAATATATATAAACAAACAAGAAAGTGAAGGCAAGTAACATGTCCCAAATCCAACGTATTGACAAACTGTTACCAGTCAACAATATGACAACAAGACATGTACAAAAGAACATGAAGACACCCCATGGGGAGAGTAGCAATGCAAGAAAAAATAAGACAACAAGCTGCAAGCCTCAAACACTTTTGCATGAAGGACCATTGCTGGAAACCATCTAAAAAGATCTCCTTTGAAACATATATTATCATGTTGGATACGGGATTAAGTGCTATAAATAGGACTATATTTAACAAATCAACTGCTGAATGCTTTTTGACCAAAATCCTACTCATCAGGCAATTGAATACTAAATCCATGTAAATTTGTAATCTTTTTAGGAGAATAGTATCCCATCTTTCCCTAGTCTACACTTTATCAATGGACAATGTCTTGAACTGGGGTAAAATGTGCTCAACATGGATCAAGTTCCTCCTCTTGAAATCACATGTGACATCGCAAATTCAAGTCAATGTATGTAACCTTGATATTAGATTATGTTACTTTGCAATGTTCTTCCTTCTTATGGTAGACCCAAACTAAACAAAGGTCTTGGTTTTAGCACAGTACCCGCAGTCTGCTCCCTATTGAACATGGGAGATCTAAACACTAACATAAAAACAAGAAAAGAAAAGCAAAGTTGCAAATAAAAGAAAGTAAGACTAAGTATGCGTGAGTTAATTTGGATTTGCGTACTGATTATGGAGGAGCTGAGTAGACCAGAGGTAAGCTGGCACTGTAGATTGGAAGGCCAGAAGGAATGGAAGATTTGCCAAAACAAACAAAAACCATTTCCATATCTCAACAACAACAACATACTCCATCTCTTTGGTCTTCTACTTTCCTTGCAAAAAAGACAAGCTTTTTTAGTCCATATAAAGGTGAAAGATATAATAATGATCCCAGAAAAAAAACGATATTCGAAAAATTCATAATCTTTACAGCCACAAGAAGAAAGAAAACAAACACAATTGCATAATATAGAAAAAAGCAAAATCAATCTCAGTTATGATTAGATTCAACTTACGTTAGAACTAAAATCCAAACGAAATGACAGGTGGAGAGAAGTGGGGAACTAACCAGAAACTGAGAAGAAGATAACTATCCTAAAATTTAGTGTCCAACACTCGAGAAGAAGAACGTATAGCAAGCATGAGGGTAGGATCTGATTACAGAGCGGCTCGATCCGTATTTGTTTTCGAATATAAAAAGGTGAAGTTTAATGAATAGCTCCCAAAACTTCGCCCGCTTTCGGCCCTTCTTTGCCTTTTTGGTTCATGTCACTGGCCCAAAGACAACGACCTTTCTCTGTTACCCTGTGATGTGATGTGATTGATAGTCATGGGTTTTCTTTTTTAATGTTTTCTATTTGGATGTATCCACAGTCTTCACAATTTTTTTCATATTTTAAAATTTATTAATTTCATGTATTTTTAGTACAACTGACAAAGCTAAAAGTTTGATCCTTTGGAGTTATTTCTACTTCGAATCTGAAAAATCTTTGAGAGGGGAGACCTTTCAGGTGAGGAAATGGGGAGGAAGCTTGTGAATGCCTCATCGTCTATCTTGTGACTCATTATTCTGTATATTTATTATTGAGTCTGACTATGCTAATTAAAGCTCACATCTCACCGCTCCCTCTCTTTCACAAAGTTCACATTTCCATCTTGAATTCTTTTCTAACCCATCAACAACAAGAAAGATAAGTTCTATAATGTATTCAATCTGTTCCAATCCTTATGAATATGCATGCAAGCATGAAAGACTTGTCCTTTCACTTTTTTAAGAACTTCTTAGGAGCCAAAATGAGGAAAGGCTTCCGGAACTTTTGCAGCGATCACTCCTCAACCTCCACACTTGATCAACAGCACTGTCCTGATCATCAGCCCACCCCAACATCACTTGATGCTGCTGCTGCTGCTGCTGCTGCTGATGATGATCATGATGATCGGAACTCAACATCCCCAACACTGGAGCAGATGATACTACAGTTAGAGTTGGAAGAGGCGATAATTAATGAAAGAAATTCTGCTAAGCTTAACAATGTCCACCACCACCACTACTATGACAACGACTCTGTTGACGTTGGCTTCACCAGAAGAATGTCATGTGTTAACAACTCCGATATCTTAAGGTCAGCAAGAAGCGCCTTGAATCAATACCCTCCTCGCTTTTCTCTTGATGGTAAGGACTCCAAGTATCGTTCATCTTTCAGAAACCTACAGCAGCAGCACCAGGATTATTATGCAGCTGGCAGGAGGAAATCCATTTGCTGCAGTGATCCATCAAGGCGCCTACTTAGAGAATCTGCAATTGTTCATTTTGGTCGTCCTAAGAAAAGAAATTGTTTTCCACCACCAACCTTGCTGCCAGGGGATACCGTGGTTTGGCGCAAGCCTGGAGTGATAGCTAAGTTGATGGGTTTAGATGCCATGCCCGTGCCAGTCGCTAAGAGAGACACCAGAGAAACGCTGAATCGTAGCAGAAGACCTGCAAGCCATCAAGCTGACCAGAGAAGAGTTACTTTTGATATGATCGAGAAGAGTGGGAATCGACTAACTTCTTGTTCCAATGAACAAAAGAGTTGGTCAATTCCACGTTTTCGTTATTAGAGAGTTTTTCTCTTTGCTGTCTGCATACTGATCCTTAGTTAAAACTGTTTCTGTTTAACCTCTCGGTCAGTGTCATGTTCGGCCTTTTGCAGTGGAAAAAGAACATATTTGTTCCAGAGAAAATAATCTTCCTAAGGCAACACATCCATTGAAATTAAACGGTAGTTGTGATAAAAAGAACCCAGTGGGGGCTCAAAGTTTTCTCCTTTTTTAACAATTAAGCATTTCTATGTTCTCGGATTCTACTTTGGTCGGTAAGAAGCTAATGGGTTTTGAAAACGGAGGTTGTTGTATGTCTACGGTGATAGACGTAAAAATTGCGTATTTAATTGTAGCGGAAATAATTTTAAAATTTTTTCACAGAATTAATTTTAACATAATTAAATCGAAATATAAAATAAGAAATATATCAAAATTACACCTGTTTCGATTTCCTTTCATGATTTTTCCTTTCTCCTTGAATCTTGTCAATCCACAAGCCGTTCAATCGTCCGGCCTCTAACGATATCCACAGATCAATTCAGAGAAAAACTCAAAAACAATTTTTGAGAGGAAAATTTGTTAGAAGTACTAGCATCCATTTTTCTAATTTTTCCTTTTATATGAAAAATCTTACTTTTCATATCCTTAGATTTTATCAAAATTATAACTAAAGTCAAACTGTTGTCATAATTATGAATTACTCCTTATAAGATCAAATATCACATATTGATTTTTAAAGTTTCTAAAACTTTTCAATTAAGTCCAACTTAATTCAAATTTTATTTTTCTCCTTTATAGATCTTTTATGTGTGACCCATTAGGTTCCTACTATGTCGGCCATGATTATAAATTCTAATTCTAATTCATAATTAGAATTAGATAAATTAAAACTCCTTTTAATTTATCTTTAATTCC
>JANQAP020000060.1:176632-202070 GCA_026874005.2 Erythroxylum coriaceum
AAACTATTGGAATGACACTGACAGGTCTCTACAAATCACCTATAAATGTTTAGGAATCACTCTTAAGGATAGAGTTTGTCTATATTGTTTCTTGTACCTTTAAAGTGTGCATGACCCATCATGCTTCTTGACCAATGGGACTAGTGAGGAGAAAGGCCTATTTGGCCTTATTATCCCCTGTTTTAGTATCTTTTCAGACTGTGTTTGTTTCATCTTTCTTGAGATGTGGGTAGCGATATGGTCACACCACCAATGGCCCTGTTCTTGGCAGAAGGGGAATTCTATGTCACAAATTTTTGCTTGAGGCAACCCTGAAGGTTCCTCAGACAAATTTGGAAATTCAGCCAACAATTTATCTAGGGCTAAAAAAGTCGAATGTTGACCTTGTAATAGTGTCACTCTTGGTTTTAAACTCAGGGTTTGCCCCTTCCATTGAACCTTCTTCCCCTCCAATTTGAATCTCATCGTTAAGGATGCAGAGTTCCAAAGATAGACCTCAATATTTGTAGCCATTTGATCCCAAAAATCACATAAACCCATCAAATGGAATATAATAAACTTCAATAACAAAAGAATCAACAATATCTTGCAATGTTACTGCCTACCCATTGGCCATAGTAACCTGCAATCTTGGCTTTTCCTTCGCCATGGTGCCTAACCTTGGTATAGCTCTTCTGTGGATGAAGTTGTCGGTATTTTCAGAATCCAATAACATCCACATTAGCCGCTTGCCACTATGGCTTGTAATTGCATGGTTTGTGAGTTTTGGATCCACTTATGGTGTTTAAGGAAATTTGAGGATCCCTTACAGTTTCCTTCTCTTGCTTGCTATTTGAATTTGACACCTTTATTCAGAAATTCCTCATGCAGTTATGTCTTGTTGAATAGCTCTCCTTTCCACCATTTTTGCTCGAGAAAATCGCTTGAAAATCGATTCTGGTTGCTGCATCTCCACTTAATCTTAAGTCCCTCTACTAGCCCCGCGGTGAGTAAATTCCTTTGTTGGTGAGGTTTCCAATCAGTGGTCCTTGCTAACAGAGACTGGAATTATTGTTGATACACCTCCACTGATGTTGTTTGCTACTCTCCCGGAGAATTATTTGTCATGGGTGATCCAAACCTGACATTGCAATGCTCCTAACGCTTCCCTGTCTAACCCTGGTTTTCCTTGCTGCACTTGATAAAACCATAATTGGGCTTCTCCCACTAAAACTGTCAATCTCACCTTATCTCCTTCACGAGTTCTTTTGATTCTTGAAGAACTGTTCATGCCTTCTCAACCAAACCAATGGGTCCTCTGATCCATAAGAGGACATAAATTCAAGCTTGAAGAATCGTGGCACCAGCTGTCCCCTAGTTTGTTCTTTTGTCTACTCCTTTGAATACTTGCAACTACCTTGGTGGCTGCTACTATAACCATGAACACCATCCCCTCTTGACACCTTCTTAGATTCTCAAACATGGCTTGTGAGCTTCTCCAATGACTTCTGCCTCACGGTCATTTGTTGTATAAAAGCAACAAGCTTGCTCTCAAAACTCTTTGAGACACCTGTGACAATAGGCTTTGACACCTTGTTACTGTGGCACCTAGTGTAGGATCTAGTCATGGGTCGAGACACAAAAAGTTCTACTTCCTTCCGCTAGTTGAGTTCTTCCTTATTTTGGATAAACTTATACCGTCAACTGAGAAATAGACTCGTCCTAGACAGAGTCTCAGCATCACACTAGTTTTTTTAACTAAATTCTTCTCGATTCTTTTTATTAATTACAACCCCTTAAATAGGTTTGGAGTAACAAACATTAACCCTAATTAGGATTCTTAATTAGGTATAAGCTGAAACAAAAACACAGATAGAAACCTAATAATTTGAAAATACTAAATAAAATATAATAGAATCAAACTTAAATCTTGATTCTCATATCAGCAGCCCTTTGCCATTAGAGTTGCATCAGCCGCCACCTTTCTTGCATCTTGAATAAACCTTGCCCACAAAAGCATCCTCGACATTTGGAATATCTATTTAGGTTGCTGGAATTTCAGGTTTGATATGACTGGAATTTTAGGTTTTTGGTTTATGGAAGTTTAGGCCAAATGTGGTGGAATTTTAGTGATGTAAGCAAGCAATGGAGAATAGGGAACTAGGAATCACCCTTAGAATTTAAGAATCACTTTCAGAGAAAATGTCACAACTTCTAATTGAAAACTGAAGTTCATAGAGAAAACTCAAGGTATTTTTTTTATTGAAGGGCTGGGTACGTATATAAACAGAAATAGAAAAGGGCTTCCCAACTAAAATATCCAAAATAGAATTGAGTCCTACTTTAGGATTCTTTATAATTAAATAATCTCAAGTCTAAAATATCTAGGATAATATATCTACATTATTATTACTTCTTATCTAACAAGGAATTAGAATAGAGGAAATATCAGCCCTAATTAGAGTTGCTATCCATTCAACTCTTAATCTTTATTTCACCACATCAAAGCTTGTGGTTTTGTGATTTCCTTCTTTTATCTCTTCTATAAGCTCTAAGCTTTTTTGCAACAGTATTAGTCACCTTAATTTGGTTTTACATTGTTGTGTTTTATTGAGTCACAAATTGATTTTAGACCGAGACAGTAAATTGTTTGGTATCATTTGAAATTTTTATAATTGTGTCCAAGTTTTGTGTTTCACTTCTACGAATAGCTCTTAACGCTGCATGTCTTCTGGACTTCATTTTGATATGATTGGAGTTGTGTTTGCATTTCTTAGTATTAGCTTCTTGTTGGAACCATTTAATGGAGTTAATTTTATTTTTAAGAGATTGGTGATTGCTATGCTGACTCATTCATTTGTTTAATGACAGTGGGCTTGCAATTACAGCTAACAAGAAAAATACAGATCAGCACATTGTATTGCTTGGTTGGTCAGTGGATGGAAATGTAGATGAAACAGTAGTTCTTGATATTGACCGAGATACATGGCTTCCGAGGATTGAGCTTCAAGGTGCTTCAACTTGTGTTGTGCGTTTAGATCAGTACATTGATGGAAAAATGAAGTCTCATCCTTTTCCATTCTGTCATTTTGTTTGATTACTCCTGATTATTTTTAAGTAAGAAGTGTTAATTTAGTAGCTTAATGCATTTGGTAAATAGAGAATGATTCAAAAAGGATAGTTTGTTTCATGGATTTTATAACAATTGTCTTCTTGTTAGCATTGGTCGTAAAAGGTTTACTTGGATATGTATAGATGAAAAATATCTTGATTTTGTAACAGCTGAAAATTAGGTACTTCAATTGGCATCCTTTTCCTGCCGTCTGTGGCTTTTAAACATCAGAATACTTTTACTTTGTGTATTTGGTGAGTTGTTCGGCTTTTGTCTTATTGGTTTCTTGCTTATAACAGTGATTAGTAACTTTCGTTTTCAGATAATGGGGATGATAATTTGATCTTGGGACTCTGCATTGATAAGGTTTCTTTGTATGGAAAGGTCAAAGTTGAAGTTGGGGTTGAAGAAAAGAAAGAACTTCCACCACATTGCATGCTTATATGCGTTACTTTTGAGGGAAAGCTTGTCATGTTCCGTGTTGCAAGGTATTTCTTCGAATGCTTGCTTGTTCCCAATTAAATATTGAAGTTACTGCCGAAGTGGGCTGCTAAATTAGTTTTAATTGTGATTGGTTTAGTTACTCTTTCTAAATTTTTTGTTCTGTTAACTTAGTTCTTGAATGTTCTAACTCTAGTTCCCCTCCCTTCCTCATAGACACCTATACAGGGATAATCAACTGAATTATGTTATTGGTTTAAATTATAGAAAGAGTTCTCCCAAGGTGGTAAATGAGGCTATGTTTATGAAAATGTCTTTTCGCATGTTCCAAGGCTGAGATGTTCAATAATTAAGATTTTCTATACTGCCCATAGTGAGAAATTGTTCCCCTTTGTGGCGAGGTGATTTGAGGTTGAGGAGTCGGCTACTATTTACATGTATTGGACACTGAGTTTATTTCTATTCTAGTTTTGCAGGACCTACTTCTCCATCTGGAAATGAGCTCACTCTTTCTGATGAAGAGGAGGATGCTTCAGTTGATTTATCCAATACACCTGGAAATGGGGAACTAAAATCAGAAAAAGTAGCTGCAAATCTTCAATGGAATGATGTACGTGAAATGGAATCAAATGTTGATACGTTTAAGCAAGGTCTTCAGCCCTCTGGCAGGAATGAGAGTTCAACTGCCATACTTGTTACAGAAAAAGCGCCCGTTGAATCTAGTGTTACTACAAACAGGGAAAGGGAATCTCCTGTAACTTGTAATTCTTTTGCTGTTATTGCACAAGAAAGCAATGCTGCGACCAATATGGACCAAGACATAAATGGTCAGACATTAAATCTTTATGGGAAGCAAAGTGTAAATTTCACCCATTCACCTTTGAGGAGTTCATTCCAAGAAGGACCTGCAAATTTGGTGAAAAATGCAAGTGAAACTAAAAAATCTGCTGGATTTGTATTTGATCTCACAGCATCTTCTGGGAAAGCTTCAGCTACTTCCTTTAACCAATTCAATCAGAAGGGAGTACACAAGAGTGTGGAACTGGCTGGGGCATTACAAGGAAAAACTAGATCCACTGTTGCACAGGATGCAGTATCTCAATCATTTTCAAGCAGGAGCTCTATTTTTTATGATGGCTCTGGAAACAGATCCCCCTTTTTACCTTCAAATTTGATCGAAAGAAAAGAATCTGATGGTTTGGTTGATAGTGCTGCTGCAGTAAATGCTCTTCATAACCTCGCTGGAAAGCCTTTTCACTTAAAGGATCATGCTAGTATCTCATCATTGGTTGATTCTTCTGTTAGTCCAGTTTTGTTCGGGGAAGACAGGCCTGCAGATGGGACTGGAATCATTGAATCATTGCCTTCCATTTCTATGTCACAATTTTCATCACAGGAAAACTTTGCTTTTGGAAGATCTAACAATCATGGAAGATATTCTCCAAAGGACAACTACAAAGCTCTGCCACTATCAAATTCTGAGCCAAACTTATCAGGACAATTTGGCAATGTATCTGCACCTATTCTTGCTTCCATTGTTAATTATTTTCTTTTGCGTACTTTCTGATAAGCACCTTGTTTTCCCTAAGCTATTTCATTTCCATCTTCAACTCCAGTTAAATTTATGTCACGATTTGTGGCTGTATGTATTTTTGGAAAGAGAAGTCAGTATTATGAGCTAATCAACTTATAGAATCTGACAGGACTTGAAACACTAATTGCTGTCCTAAACAGGCCAACATTCCTGCTTTCATGTTTATTTTGCTAAAAAAGAATATATCAGCTCATACTCGACAGTTATTGCTTGTAAGGTGGGATGAACATTAGAGATAATTTGTTTTACTGGTTTACTATTTAATCACTTGTCATCAATTCATTATTGTTGGTACATTGTTCTGACTTTTGTGTTGCCAGTGTTTTTATGTATGCCTAATCACACACCGACATTCCATGTAGCATTTCAAACACAAAATTGAAATCAGAGGAAATATAATCTGTTAATCTTTGTTTCTAAATATTTATTGCCCCTTTGGTATAGGGTATATGCATTGCTGCCTTTTTTTTAATTCTTTAAAGTATTTACTAGGAAAGATTCTTTTTCAGATCAAAGAAATGGCCAAAGAACTGGATGCACTTCTGGAGTCTATTGAAGAATCAGGTGGCTTCAGGGATGCTTGCACTGTTTCTCAGAGAAGTTCAGTTGAAGCTTTGGAAGAGGGCTTAGAAACTGTGTCTGAAAAGTGTGGAATGTGGAAAGTAAGATTCTTTATTTTCACTTGTGTCTCTTTGTGTTAATTGATATATCATCTCTTAGAAAAACTAGTTGTGGACAGTTGAACACTGCTTGTTTGTGTTTTTTTTTTACCTGCTGACATGGTAAAGTGACAGTTGTCTTTGCTGACATGGCAAAGTGACAGTAGAACTCTGCTTTTTTTTTTTTTTCCAACTGCTTGGGAGGCGCAGTAGGATTTGTTTGGAATAAATTCTAATGGAAAGTGCATGCATTTAAAAAGCCAAACTATGATGGGTGGAAGAGTTATTTGTATTGTTGTGCTATGAAATTAAGGATGAACCTTAAGTTATCTGGGCAGAAAAAGACAAGTTAGGTTCATCATGAAAGCCAGGAAAGTTAGCCTCTGTCACAGACTGATTGGCTGTATGGTCCTTACGGTATGATTACCTTCAATTAATATTGGTGTTCCTTTTTGTTGAATTCTTCAATGTTTAGTCTTAAAATCATTTTCTATGTTGTGCTTAATTGGTTATATAATATTTTGGTCATGTTTGTTGGCTGCTAAACCCTTCGTCTTTGTTGTTACATTTGCACTATGATTCTTAGATCTTGATGGATGAAAAGCTTGTGGAAGTGCAGCGTCTTCTGGATAACACTGTACAAGGTAGACTCAACGTCTCTCTCTCTCTGCCACCCATGTATCAAACAGGGCAAGCATGATTATTTTATCATTATAGTCGGTTGGACCTTTGTTTCCTAGCCTCCAGAAAAAGTAATCCTTTGCATTTTATTGAGTTATGTTGTTCGTTGGATTTCCAGTTTTCACTTCTGACATATTGGTCTTGCATTGTATACAATTGGATGTCACCCCCCCTGAATAGCTCTTAGGAGTATGAAAAGTTTATCGACTTCAAGAAAGTTTATTATCAAGTCCAGATTGGTTGAGCTAACCAAAGATAATTTTCATCTGCTGTTCAGTTTTGGCACGAAAAGTATACCTTGACGGTATCGTTAAGCAAGCATCTGATAGCCAATATTGGGAGCTCTGGAATCGCCAGAAGTTGAGTTCCGCACTTGATCTCAAACGGCAAAGCATATTGAAGTTAAGTCAGGTATATATGTGGGTCCTGAAGTTGCAAGATTTGTCCAACTTTACATCAACAAGTTGTCTGATTTCTTTTGTTGAGTTTGGCATGAATTGGAACTCAAAATTGGAAATTTGGGTTGTCATGCCAATTCTATTGTTTGTAGCTCACACAGGATTGGAATTCCAATTGATCACCCAACTTTAAGGAATCTTATTTGTGACAGAATTCCAATTCTTTGGGTAAGAAAAAGGAATTACAAGTCTGGACTAGTACATTTTCATCAGTTACTGTAAATTTGTTACAATGATGTGGAATTTCAATTATAATTCCATTAGAATTGAATTAGCATTCCAAATCGATTTCCATAAGCCAAACAAATTGGTGTTTCTTGAGAAATGGTGATGAAAAGGAGAAGGGAAGAGTTTAGGATAATGTCTTGTAGGAGCTTAAACGTAGATAGAGTTACCTCCGTTCTGTATGCTGCTAGTATATGAGTACAGAAGTATATTTTGATCCTTGATACAATATTCATTTCCAAATCCAGGATTTAACCAATCAGTTAATTAAATTGGAAAGGCACTTCAATAGCCTTGAACTCCAGAGGTTTGGTGAAAATGGCAAAGCTCACTTGAGTGGAAGAGCTTTTCAAAGCAGATATGGGCCCTCAAGGTATTTTAAGCTTGTTACTGGTTGTTTTAGTGAGTGCTTCATGAATGGATGTGAAGGCCCTTGAAAACAAGTATGCGGTTTTAACATCCAAAAATTGATTTATTGATACAATTTTACTTGGAAGCTTGTGAAAAGATAACAAATTAATTGGTTCATTAATTTATAATATCTCGTTATTTGTTTGCAGGCATATTCAGTCTTTGCATAGTCTACATAACACGATGAGTTCACAATTGACAGCTGCTGAAAGACTATCTGAGTGTCTCGCAAAGCAGATGGCTGTGCTGAATATAGATTCGCTGATAAAACAAAAGAATGTGAAAAGAGAATTATTTGAAACAATTGGGATCCCCTATGATGCTTCTTTCTCTACCTCAGATGCAACAAATGTTGGTGATACTTCTTCCGTGAAGAATCTTTCACTGTCTTTTAGTTCTTCTGCTAAAGATCAGTCCAGAAGAAGGCTATCAAGTGCTATGAAGAGTTCTGACCCAGAAACAAGGAGAAGAAGAAACTCACTGGATCAGGTGATCTGCGTTAATGATCTAGTTTCCTTGATAGTCATGTAAACTACTTGGTGTGATCTCTATATATTTACATCCACTGATGCTTGGCCTGTGATGGGAACTTGGTTTGTCTGTCAATACCCATATGGTCGTGGTCTTATGGCTGGAAAAAGCATATAAATGCCTTACATTATTCTGGTTAAAATCATTTGTTTCACTTGTTTTCCCTAGAATCACTTAAGATTGTCTGCTAAATTCAAACAGATACTTGCGGCACATTGCGCTAGTCTTAACACTCCCCTTCTTTAGAAAAAGAAAAAGTATACAGGATTGGGTGTTCCTGTAAACTGTGGAATCTCAATGAATTCTAGAAATATAGAAATCTAGAAACTCAAGGATATCTCATAATTCTACAATTTATCTCTTGAAAAGCCAGAGTCCTGTATTCCTGTTCACGGATGATTTTGTCAAACTTTTGCTTAATTTTTAAAGAAATAATCGGTTCTCCATTGTTGCAGAGCTTGGTTTGCTTTGAGCCTACAAAAACAACCGTAAAAAGGGTACTTTTGGAAGAAAATCAGAAGAAAACGCCAAGAAAACTTCAAGAATATATGGATAGGCAATATGTCCGTTATAGCTTATCTGACAGTTCTAATGTTACCAAGCCTGAAATCCAAACATCCTATTCAACCTTGTCTGGAGATGGTGAGTCATGGCTGATTGCTATTCTAAGTGTTCCCTGCTCAGTTCATTTATCTACCATGTTCATATACTTTTTCAGGAAGTGTTCAGTACAAGTTCCCAAAACAGACCACTGAGAAAAGATCAACGCTCTTTAAATGGGCTAACGAGTTCCCGTTATCATCTCAAGCTGCTGAGGTGAGGTCTCTCAGTTTGCCAAGTAACAATGTAGAATCACCGCCAGTTTCAAGGCAAGAATTGATGATGACATGGCAAAATCATGCTGAGCAAGCCAACAGTTTAACTGCAGATGAATCAAGATCTACTGTTTCTTCCACTGAGAAGCCTCATTCTACTCTGATTCATGAGAAAAAATTTGGTTGGCAATATGAAACTAGCCCAGGGCAAAAACTCTCACCAGCCAACTTATTACGTGAAAAGACTTTCTTGTCGAAGTCAAGTGAAGTGCCAAATGCCAGTATGAATAAAGGGTCCATGGTTACAAATTCAGTGCCCTACTATCCAAAACATGGATTTAATATAGAAAGTTTGGTGCCTACATGTGGCAGTAAAAAGAATGACCATGGATTCCTTTCACTGCCAACTGCCACTGCAGCTGTTAATTCTGTTGCTCATGCTGCTCATACTGTATCAGAAGTGGCTTCCCCATTCCATGTTGGCATGAGCACACATGGTGAAGAAGTATCCTCTTCTCCAGCATTCTCAGTCCCTTTTTCAGCTTCATCATCTTCAACGTTTGATTCATCATTGAAAAGCTTACCTACATCATTGACTGCATCCTCAATGGCACCAACCTTAGCTGCTGCAGTGCCATTTGGCATGTCTGCCAGTGTCAAAGCCAATATTGACAAACAAGCAGGCTGTTTGACAACATCCAATTCAGTTTCTCTCCCTACTTCCTTCTCTCTCGAGGCTTCTGAAGAGCAGTTATCAGTGTTAGCTAAACCCACAATTTTTTATCTTGCGAATGATGTTACGTCTACTGCAAGCAAACCTCCACCTTCTGTTAACTATTCTTCACCTTCAACATTAGAGTCTCCTAAATCAGAAGTACAGAACATATTCAAAGCTCCACTCTCAGTGCCTTTGAGAACAGAGCTTGACCCCCCTTTGGAAAAGGCTCCACCTTCTCCTGCAGTCACTTCAGTATCAGTGTCTCCTAAGACAGAGGTTCAACCTCCTAAAGGTGAAATTGATTCTCAAAAAAATATGGATGCTACTACAGCAGTAGCATCTCTGCAGCCCAAGCCTCCGGCATTAGACTTAAAGGTTAAGTCTTCAATCCCTATAAATGAGATTTCAACTGGGTTTATATCTGGGAGCCAATCCAGTTTGAACATTGTAGCAAGTTCAACATCTAATGTAACAATGGCTGGTCAACCTCAACAAACATCTGTTGCTCATACTCCTTTCACGGCAATACTCACAACTTCAAACCCTAATGTTAGTGGAAAGAATGAGAGTTTGGATGTTGCGGTTGCTGAAGAGGATGAGATGGAGGAGGAGGCTCCTGAATCTGGCAATGGAGGAGAGCTTAGTTTGGGAAGTCTTGGAGGTTTTGGGATTGGTTCAACTCCTAGCACAGCTGCTCCTAGAGGAAATCCATTTGGTGGTTCATTCAATACAGGAACAAGTCAAACAAGCTCTGCATTCTCAATGACAGCGCCAAGTGGAGAGCTGTTTCGGCCTGCATCTTTTAGCTTTCAACCTCCACAGCCTTCCCAGTTGCCTCCACAAAATAATCTAGGTGCCTTCTCTGGTGGCCTTAACACTGGAACAGCTGCTACAGCTCCGACTCAAGGTGGATTTGGGCAACCAGCACAAATTGGATCGGGACAGCAAGCATTAGGATCTGTTCTTGGTGCTTTTGGTCAGTCGAGGCAACTTGGTACTGGGTTCTCAGCAAATGGTCTAAGTTCTGCTGGTAGTTTTACCGGTGGCTTTGCTAGTACTAGCTCACAGGGTGGTTTTTCAAATGCTACTTCAGGTGGTGGGGGATTTGCCGCTGTGGCTTCAGGGGGTGGGGGATTTGCTGGAGCGGCATCAGCGGGTAGGGGATTTGGTGATGTAGGTTCTGCTAATATTGGTTTTGCAACGGCTGCTTCTGGTCGTGGATTTGCAGCAGCAGGTAAAGTTACTGTCTTTTTTATTCACTGGAACAAACTACGAATACATTTTGCTGATTCTGTGATAAAACATGTAGGTGGTGGTGGGTTTGGTGGTTTCAGCAGCCAACAAGGAGGCGGTGGCTTCTCTGCTTTTGGTAGCAGCGGACAAGGAGGAAATGTGGGTTTCTCAACTTTTGGCAGTAATACAGGAGGAAGTGGAAAACCACCAGAGCTCTTCACGCAAATGAGAAAATAGAGGAATTTGAAGTGAATTGTATGGAGGATAAGGATATACTGAGAATCCTTCTTTTTTTTTTTTGAAATTTAAAGAAATTTCTTTGACTATAGTAAAATTATGTACAACTTCAAAAGAAGGATTCCATGTTAGAATCCAAATTTACCCACTATAATAGTTCAATCACAAACCAATTAAACTATATAGACAAAAATTGGATTTAGTGCCTCCCATCTTGACTGCATTCGGGTTGAGATTTTCTGTGTTACTTGGTTATCACCAGAGTACTAATCCCATCGAATGTATTATCCGCTAGTTGATACTTGCAAGTTTGCTCTCCTCCGTATGTCCGTCTATTCCTTTCCGTCCATAAACTGTAAATAGTATACGTAAAAACAGTACTGAAGAGGATTCCATCATCCTTCCGTAAGTTGGAGACCCTAATAACCCAGGCTGGTGTATCGTCCCAATCATACGTGCAGCTGGAAGCTTCGAATTTATGGAGCAGTTGACTCCATATAGTCTTGGAATGAATGCACGTAAAGAATAAATGAATCCTATCGTGACAATAATAGGATTAAAGCTCTCATACCAAAGATATTTAGTACTTGGATCTGATTTTGATAGCTAGCAATGCAAACATAGAAGCTTTGACGCTGATACTACACTTTCAGAGTAGTTTATACCAAGGAACATGTATACATTTTCAGAGTAGTGTATACCAAGGAACATGTATACACTTCCAGAGTATGTTTCATAGATGAATTTATCAGTAAGTATCCTCCAAACTTTCTTGCAAAGTACCTTTTGCATAATCGTGGTTGAGACAATGCCTAAGCCTCCACTGTTCTTTGGAATGGTTACATCATCCCATTTCACTTTTGGTTTCTTGGCATTCTCTAGAGTTCCCGACCAGAGAAAGGCTTTAATAGTTCTATTCAGCTCTTTTATCACCCTTTTAGGAAGTATCAAATGACTAGTCCAATGGATGTGAAGATTGTTAAGTACTGATATAATCAGAGTAACTCTAGCAGCCATGAGAGAAATTTGTTTTGCCAAGCTAGAATTTTTGCTCTGTATCTTTCCAAGAGAGGGATGCAATCAGAATATGTAAGTTTGACATGAGATATGGAAACTCCCAAATATTTGAAGGCAGTAGTATGAAGCTCCATGCCAAGATTACTGCCAATCTCCTTACAGTTTTGAACATCTGAGGAATAATATATGTAACCTTTCTGGAAATTAACTGTCAAACCTGACCAACTGGAGAACTGTGACATAATGTCTTTAAAGATAGTGATAGACAACTGATTGGCACCTGAGAGAAGTAGTAAATCATCTGCAAGCATCAAATGAGTGAGTTTAAGTGAATTACATCGATGATGATATTTGACTATGCCATTGGGATTTAGTAGCTTCTTAATCATTTTAGACATCCTTCCATAACTAGAACAAAGAGGTAAGGGGATAGGGGATCCCTTTGTCGAATCCTTCTCGGACATTTCATAGGTTTCGTGGGACTACTATTAACTAAGATTGATAAGTTGTTATTTTTGTGATAATTTTGGATATAAATCTCTTAAGTTGTTATTTTTGTGATAACTTTGGATATAAATCTCTTCAATGTGTTGAAATTTTTATTTAAAATTAATGAACTTGTTTCTTAATTGATCTCAGATGATTTTCAACACATGGAAAAAGAATTGGAATTAAAAAGAAGCAAGAAAAGTAAAAGCAATTTGAATTTTCAGCTAGCAGAAAAATAATTGACTAAGTGTACGGACGTGCAAGGAAAAAACTTATCTGCAAAATCTGATTTGAAAACAAATCCGATGCACCTAGGATTTTAATTATTTTGGGAACCAAGTTGTTGTCTTTAGGTAAGAGATTTGCGACCTGATTTGGAAGAGAGGTGTATCTGATAAGATAACGATAAGATAGGAGAAGAAGACACATCATTTTAAAGGTTTTCTACAGCTTTTTCTTTTATAGGTTTTTTTGGGCTGGCGTTTTCGGTTTTTCTTAAAAAGTGCAGATATTGAGACTATGAGTTCTGCTGCTTTTCTGCTGGGTTTTTCTTCTGTTATGAATAGTTAAATATTTCTTCTTGGTTGAAGGGAATCATGTTATCATTTAGTATGTGTGAGATTTTCTTAATAAAGTTTATTTCATTGATGAATATTAAGTGTCTATCGTATTGCTTTTTATAATTGAATTGATTGATCTCTAAGGTGCGTAACTAGGAATTGGCTGATTTAATTTACAGCTAGATTAGTAGGATTTGATTTTCAGTTTTACTAATCTAAGTGGCAATTAGGATTACTTTCTTTACATTAGAGTTTGGAGATTCTAAAAGAAAGATACTTATCTAGATTAAATACATATCGTGTGTGTATTGTCTTGCTCACTGGTTCTCTTGGTTCTTAAAGCTATTAATTAATCAAGCTTAAGATCGTATCTAAGTTGTTAGTTAATAAGAGTGTTTAGAATATATATTTCTGTACATTTAATCCTAAGAGAGAATATCACTCAATGAGTATTTGTTAATGGACTAAATTTTATATTGAAGATCCATATTAGTTTGATAATGTAGGTGACCCGAAACCAAAGTTTGTTATTGATTTTCCAGATTTGAATATTTTCATTTATTTTCAATTTTGTATTTTTAATTTTTAAAAATCACGTAAATTAACCCCTCACCCCCAAAATTGTTTTAGTTTTCAACTTGTGAAACATTTATCAATAGATTCCTCATAGGAACGATCTCAACTCTTCGCTAACTACATATTTCATTATTAGAGTTGGTATTAATTTGGTTGCAGGTGACAGCATTACCAAATTTTGGGGTCGTTATTGGAAAATTCTTGACGGTATATGTATATTACACGAGTAGACAAGACGACTTAATTGTTATTCGATTCAGAGATAGAAAAGACAGCCAAGAGGTTACAAAAGCAAACAAAACAGAGACAACAAGTACAGAAGATGGAAAGGATGGCTACAAATCACACTCTTTGTGAACTAGCTACCCCTACGGACGCTCAACAGCCCCATTGCATTAATTTTTTGAATTTGGGGAACAACAATACCTTTGAACTAAAGTCCGGGCTGATTCATTTGTTACCAATTTTTCAAGGTTTATTGGGAGAGGATCCTTACAAACGTTTGAAAGAATTTGATGTGGTTTGTATAGGTATAAAGCCTACGAATGTGAATGAGAAGCAAATCAAACTAAGAGCCTTCCCATTTTCTCTCAAAGATGATGCTCAAGATTGGTTGTATTATTTATCTGGTGAAAATGTGCTAACATGGGCTAAAATGAAGAGGCTCTTCTCTGAAAAATATTTTCAACATCAAGAGCTGCCAATTTTAGAAAGGGAAATTATGGCATTCAACAACACACGAGGGAGACACTATATGAATAGTGGGAAAGATTCAAGAAGCTTTGTGCTAACTGTCCCCATCACCAAATAAATTATCAATTATTGATTCAATACTTCTACGAAGGTCTTTTATTTACAGATAGGAGTATGATTGATGCTGCAAGCAGTGGAGTTTTAGTTGATAAAACTCTGACAGTTGCAAGAGATTTGATAGCGAATAGGACTTACAATATACAACAATTCGGAATACGTTATGGCCATAGTTCAAAATAAGTAACTGAGGTGAATGTGACAGCATTGGAGAAGAGATTAGATGATCTTACATCTTTGATGCGGCAACTTACGGTTACAAAGAAAGAAGAACCAAGAGCATGTGGAATATGTTTGATGTTGGGACACTCCACTAACACATATCCAGTTTTGCAAAAAGAAAGTGTAGAACAAGTCAATACCGTGGGGGATTTGCTAGGAAAAATTAAAGAAAATACGACTCATTCTCCAGCACCTGTAATCCAGGTTAGTAGGATCAAATTTGCATTATGGGAACTCTCAAGGACAACAAGTTACTACAAATTTCCAGCAATATAGGCAACTATATGTTCCTAGACAACATCAATAAATGGCTCCTAATTCTGAAGGTAAGTCTTCTTTGGAAGATATAGTTAAATCTTTGGCCACTAACACCATGACATTTCAGCAAGATACTCAAGCTAGTATCCAAAATCTTGAAAATCAATTGAGCCAAATGGCAACAACTATCAATCTGTTGGAGGCACAAAATTCTAAAAATTTTCCAACTTAAACCGAAATTAATCCCAAACAAAATGCCAAAGCTGTCATGTTGCGGAGTGGTAAGGAATTGAAGGAATCATCTCCAAAAATCTCTAAGAAGGAAATCGAAGAAGAAGCAACAAAGGAAGCGCCTAATCAGCCCAAAAAAGACGTATTCAGGTTTGCAGAATTTTGTTGTACAGCCCCCTTTTCCTAGTCGATTCACCAAGGCAAGGAAAAAGGAGCAAGAGAAAGAGATATGAGAGACTTTCAGCACAGTACAGGTAAATATTCCTTTACTTGATGCCATTAAACGAATCCCTTGTTATGCTAAATTTCTTAAGGAACTCTGCACTTTAAAACAAAAATTAAAATTTGATGAGAAAGTGCAATTGGGAGAATGTTTCAGCTATACTGCAGAAGAAAAAGCTACCACCTAAATGTCAAGACCCAGGTATGTTTACTATTCCTTACAAAGTTGGTGATTTGAGAATTGAAAAGGCTATGTTAGATTTGGGTGCATCAATAAATGTCATGTCTTATGATGTTTACAAGTCTTTAAACGTGGGGCCTCTCAAAGAAACTAATATAGTGATTCAATTAACAGATCGTTCAAATGCTTATCCAAAGTGTGTGTTAGAAGATATCTTAGTTCAAGTGGGTGAAATGCTTTCCCAAGCTGATTTTTACATTTTATAGATGGGGAGTGATGTATCTTCTTCAACTCCAATTTTATTTTGAAGACCGTTCTTGAAAATCACTAGAACAAAAATTGATGTTCATGATGGATCATTGACTATGGAATTTGATGGTGAATTAATTAAATTTAATATATACAATGCCATGAAATATCTGGATGATGAATAATCTGTTGTTTCTATGGATTTTATTGACACTTGGTTGTAGGAGAATTCATCACTAAATGGAAGAGATGAACTTGAGACAATTTTAGAGATGGGAGATGCATTACAATGGCAAGCAATTATAGAGACGTTATTACCCAACCATGAACTTGAAGTGCTGCTTTGGCATTTGGAGAAAACCAAGCAATTGGTGAAACAATTATCGTATGTGGAGTTGTCCTGAAACAGCTCTAAGCTGCTGTCGTTGTTGATTCAACCACCCACGTTGGAGTTGAAGAGTTTGCCTAACCATCTAAAATACATATTTTTAGGTGAGCAAGATACATTACCTGTTATTATCTCAAATAAACTCACTCTTTTGCAGGAAAATAAATTGATTTAAGTGCTAAGACAGCAGAAAGAAGCCTTCGGACGAGCAGTGGTTGATTTAAAAGGCAGTAGTCCCACCATTTGTATGCACCGAATCTTGATGAAAGATGAAACCAAGGAGGTAAGGCAACCTCAACGTCCTTTAAATCCACCTATGATGGAAGTGGTGAAAAAGGAAATCTTGAAGCTTCTTGATGCTGGAATCATTTACCCTATTTCATATAGCAATTGGGTAAGTTCAGTCCAGGTAGTTTCAAAGAAAACTGGGGTAACTGTAATAGAAAATAGTGATGATGAGTTGATACTCACTCGTATTCAAAACAGGTGGGAGAGTTTGCATAAATTATAGGAAGCTAAATTCAGATACTAGAAAAGATCATTTTCTACTTTCATTTGTTGATCAAATGCTTGAAAGATTTGTAGGTAAATCTCACTATTACTGTTTAGATGGTTATTTGGGTTATCACCAGATTTTGATTACACCAAAGGACCAAGAGAAAACAACCTTCACATGTCCATTCAGTGTCTTTGCCTACTGAAGAATGCCATTTAGGTTGTATAATACGCCAGTGACATTTTAAAGGTGTATGGTGAGTATTTTCTCTAATCTTATGGAAAATTGTCTAGAAGTTTTCATAAATGATTTTACAGTTTATGGAGAATCTTTTGAAACATGCATTATCAACCTTGAGAAAGTACTTAAATGTTGCATTAAAACTAATTTGGTTTTAAATTATGAAAAGTGTCATTTTATGGTTGATCAAAGCATAATTTTGGGTCATACAGTCTAATCTAAGGGAATTGAGGTAGATAAGGCTAAGACAAATGTTATCAAATCTTTACCTTACCCTGCGACTGTAATTATTCAGCCACCGAAGTGGGATATTCCCTTCAAGTTAATGTACGATGCCTCGGATTATGCAGTTAGAATAGTTTTGGGCCAAAAGTTGGACAAAGTACCTCACGTCATTTACTATGCCTCCATGACACTTAACAATGCTCAGAAGAATTATTCCACAACAGAGAAAGAATTTTGTGTTGTAGTTTTTAAGTTGGAAAATTTTCAGTCTTACTTATGGGGTACACGGGTGATCATTTACTCAGACCATACAGCTCTGAAATATTTGGTGACTAAGAAAGAAGCAAAACCAAGGTTGATTTGTTGGATCTTACTCTACAAGAATTTGAGTTGGAAATACGAGACAAGAAGGTAGCTGAAAATTTGGTGGTCGATCATCTCAACTAGATCACTCCAACCAATACATCTGATGTTCTCTAAGATCAATTTCTATATGAAAGTCTCTTTGCAATTCAACAGGTAATCCCATGGTATGCTGATATAATAAATTTTCTGGTAACTAAGTCCTTATCTAGTGATCTATCTGGAGCTAAAAAGGTATGGGATGAACCTCATCTTTGAAAATTTTGTGTTGATCAGATTATCAGAAGGTGTGTTGCAGAAGATGAAATTCCTTATTAAATTTTTGCCATTCATCTGTGTGCGGGAGACATTTTGGTCCTAAAAGAACAGCTCATAAAATTCTTAAATGTATACTATTTTGGCCTAAATTATTTTATGATACTTGCATGTTTGTAAGTCTTGTGATCATTGCCAAAGAACAAGTAGTCTGAGACGAAAATATCAAATGTCACTTACAAATTTCCTAGTATGTGAAATTTTTGATATATGGGGAATTGACTTCATGGGTCATTTTCCTTCATCTTTTTGTAAGACTTATATCATTCTAGCCATGGATTATGTGTCAAAGTGGATAGAAGCGAAAGCTACTCATACAGATGATGCTAAGGTTGTAGTTAATTTTTTCAAATCTAACATTTTTTTCATGTGTGGAATATCTCGAGCTATGATTAACAACAGAGGAACTCATTTCTGCAATAAAATTGTTGGAACGTTGATAGAGAAAAATGATGTCTCACATCGTATTTCAACTGCATACCATCCACAGACGAGTGGGCAAGTTGAAGTTTCCAATAGGGAAATTTAATCAATTTCGGAAAAAAGTTGTGAATCCGAACATAAAAGATTGGAGCTTACGTTTGGATGATGCCTTGTGGGCATATCATACTGCTTACAAAACTCCAATAGGCATGTTGTCGTACAGGTTAGTTTTTGGTAAACCTTTTGATTTGCCTGTGGAAATAGAACATAGAGCCTACTAGGTCATGAAGCAATTAAACACGAATTTGGTAGAGGCTAATAACAATAAGAAGTTGCAATTGTAAGAATTAGAAGAAATTCGTAGTGAAGCTTATGAAAATGCGAAAAATTATAAGGAAAAAAATTAAAGCTTTTAATGATAAAATGATTTTTAGGAAGCATTTTTCAGGAGGACAAAAGGTTCTTCTTTATCAATCAAAGCTTAAGTTATTTCCAGGAAAATTATGATCTCACTCGCTTGGACCATTCATTGTTACTAATGTATTTTCTTATGGTACGGTAGAAATTCAAAGTTTAGACACTTCCAAGGTGTTTAAGGTTAATGGACATTGTCTGAAACCATACTATGAGAACTCTCTAGTCGAGAATGTGGAAGAGATAGAGCTGGTAGCCCCAATCTATCTCTGATCAGATAAGTTGGTGAACACGTCCAGATAACGACTTAAAAGAAGCACATTTGGGGGCAACCTAAAAATTTCATGCTCAATGTTATTTTTATTTTTGTTTTTTAGTATTTATCATTTTTTAATTTTTTTGATTTGTTTTGTTTCAGCTGTCAATTTTATTTCATTCCTTTTAGTATTTTCATTTGTAATCTTTTTAATTCTAATTTTATTAAAAAATACAAATATTTTCCTCTCCCGCCACCTACTATCACTTTACCACCCATCCCATTTTACCACCCCACTTTCATTTATATCTTGCTCTTACCTTCATTCGCTCACAATTTCACACACCCCTACCGAATCAGTCAAGACCCACATCTTTCTAACACATTTTCCCAACCTTTTAGCCTTTTTCTCACCATAACCCACCCATTTCCCAATCTATATTTTTGTTGGTTTTGTGTTTACATTTTTGTGTTTCACGGTTGCAAAAGTACAACGATTGGAACCATTCCACGAAAGAAGAGTGATTCACGCAGGTTAGCTTCACCAATCACGTCTTTTGTAAACACCCAACCTCCATATGACACCATGACTGCAGCATCAATTCCATCAATCCCTCCAATGTCCGAACCAACACCAGGCCCTTCAATGAGGAATCGCACTGGGAAAGGTAAACAAGTTGAGAAAAAAAGCCAATGGAATTCAAGAAGTGGAACTTTCACTTCTTTTCAATTGCCAGAAGACAGCCAACGATTTCAACAACTAAGCCAACGCAAAATCTACCCCTGTAAGTATGTTCTTACCGACACTCTTAAAGCTTTACAAATTTGTGATTCTTTTGAGCAACTGGTTGGACAAATTTGTTGGAATGTGTTTGTTAAAATTGACTACCCTACACATGTTGAATTAACAAGAGAATTTTACAGCACATTTCAATTTAATTCTCATGAAGAATTCGACTTGATGAAACGAAATTGAAAAGATTCAGATTTGAAATGTGTGTTGCACTACTGTCTTTAAATATCGATATATCAAAAAACAAAAAGAAAAGAAAAAAATATACAGCAGTGAAAAACAAGTTATGGAGTAATCTACCTCTATGGAATAACATTGTTGACTCCTTTGTGATTGAATTTGTGTCTCCACAAGTGGTTAGGTGCTTTGCTAATTTTTATGATTTTTGCCTTTTTCTATTTATCATTCCTTACCTTTACCTATAGCGCAATACAACCTTGAATAAAGTTCTTTTGATTTGTGCATGTTTGTATTTCAAGTAGCGAAAAGTTGGTGAAAAAGCAAGCATATAGTAGAATATTTACATTAGAAGAATTTGAGTGAAACACTGAACCAACAAACACTTGAGTGATTTGAGTGAAATCCAATCCGTGAGAGTTTACTATAATTATTTGCGAGTTTTTAAAATATGATTGCCTTATATTGACTTTGTTTATATTAATTAAATGATTAACTCTAGGGCATTCATTGGTTACAAAATTATTTGACTGTTGAAGTGTGCACTATTCACTGTTGTAAGACTTGGAATGGAGGAAGTTGATTAGTTGGCTAATTGATTGTAAATATAGTTTGTCGAGGACGAGCAAAAGATTGTGGGGGGGAATTTGATAAGTTGTTATTTTTGTTATAACTTTAGATATAAATCTCTTCAAAGTTTTGAAATTTTTATTTAAAATTAATGAACTTGTTTCTTAATTGTTCTCAGATGATTTTCAACACATGAGAGAAGAATTGGAATTAAAAAGAAGCAAGAAAAGTAAAAGCAATTCGAATTTCTAGTTGACAGAAAAATAATTGACTAAAAGTGGGCACGTACAAGGAAAAAGCTTATCTGCAGAATCTGATTTGAAAATAGATCCGATACACCTAGGATTTTAATTATTTTAGGAATCAAGTTGTTGTCTTTAGGTGGGTATCTGTGACCTGATTTGGAGGAGAGGTGATAAGAGAGAGGAGAAGACACATCAATTTTTTAGGTTTTCTGTAGCTTTTTCTTTTATGGTTTTTTCTGGGCTGGAGTTTTCGGGTTTTTTTTAAAAGTGCAAATATGGAGACTATGAGTTCTGCTACTTTTCTTCTAGATTTTTTTTCTGTTATGAATAGCTAAATCCTTCTTCTTGGTTGAAGGGAACACGTTATCATCTAGTATGTGTGAGATTTTCTGAATAAAGTTTATTTCATTGATGAATATTAAGTGTCTTTCGTATTACTTTTTATTATTGAATTAATTGATCTCTAGGGTGTGCAACTAGGAATTGATCGATTTAATTTACAGCCAGATTAGTAGGATTTGACGTTCAATTTTGCTAATCCAAGTGGCAATTAGGATTACTTTCTTTACGTTAGGGATTGAAAATTCTAAAAGAAAGATACCTATCTAAATTAAATACATATCGTATGTTTATTGTCTTGCTCACTGGTTCTCTTGGTTCTTAAAGCTATTAATTAATTAAACTTAAGATCGTATCTAAGTTGTTAGTTAATAAGCATGTTTAGAATACATATTTCTATACATCTAATCCTAAGAGAGAACATCTCTCAATGAGTATTTGTTAATTGACTTAATTTATATCAATGATCCATATTAGTTTGATAACGTAGATGACCCGAAACCAAAGTTCGTTATTAATAGATAATCCCTAAGAAGCTCTTGGATAGATAATCCTTAAGAAGCTCTTGGATAAGCAAGATATTGTCACCTATTGATCTTCCTTCAATGAAAGCTCCCTGGTTTGGTGATACGATCTCAGTCAATACTTTTCGTAGTCAACTAGCTAGAAGTTTTGCAATAACCTTGTAAATAGTATTGCAGCAAGATATAGGTCAAAAATCAGATAAAGAACTGGGATTTATCTTCTCTGGTACTAGACAGATGAAGGTATGATTGAATTCTTTCAACATATTGCAAGATGTCAAGGTTTCCAGAATAGCAAATGTGAAGAGATCTCCCGTAATTTGCCACGTCCGTTGAAAAAAATGAGCTATGAACTCATCTAGTCCAGGTAACTTCGAAGCATGCAAGGAAAAAAGAGCTTGTTTAATGTCATTTACCGAGAAAGGAGCTGACAGCAGGTCTTTCATGTTTTGGCTAAGAGGCTTGTCAAAGAACCTTCACATGGAGGGAATTTGACTACTCAGATGTGTATTTCCCATCAACTAAATGAAGTAGTCTCTGGTCAAGCGTAGCATTGAAGACTACTCTACATATAAGATTCCATTAGCATCTGATGATAGTTGTGCTATTCGGCTTCTATTCCTTCTTGCGATCAAGGAGGTATGGAAGAATATGGAACTATGATCCTTTTCCTTTAACTAAGTCACTCTAGCCTTTTGTTGTATTATGGATTGAAGTAAAGATAAGGCTTGTTGATATTCCCTCAGTCTTGTTATTTCAATTTTCCTCATATGAGAATTATCCGGATGTAGATAACATGCTTCTTGAGCTTGGTGCAACTTTGTTTTGCTTTCAAGAACCTGTCAGCCGCTACAAGATAGAAAATTTTTAAGTGAAGCTTTTACTCTCCTTAACTTCTACATTAGCTGATAGGAATGGTAGCCTTCGTCATAACAGAACCAACAGTCTCTAATAAGATCCATAAATCCTTCTTGCTTAGTAAGACCATTAAAAAACCTAAAAGGACCTCCCCTGGACAATCTGGGAATTATATTGTGTATTTAAATGCAAGAGTGATCTGAAAGAAGATTATCACCAAATTGTGCATAGGAATTAAAGAAAGTAGTCAACCAATCTGAGTTGACAAAGGCCTTGTCGAGTTTTCTCCTAATCTGATACGATCCTTGTTGGTTATTGGTCTATGTAAAGAATCTGCCATTAAAACAAAGATCAGTCAATTCTACACTCTGAAGCAAGGTTTTAATTCTCTGCCTGATGACTGAATCCCTCGAGCCCCTTCTGATTCTAGATCTTGAAGCAGTTGAAATCTCCCAAGACTAACTAAGGGTCTGAAATATTATTGTCCTCTATTGTAGAGTGTGAGATCTCACATTAGTTGGAGAGAAGAACGAAGTACGTCTTATAAGGGTATGAATACCTCTTTTCTATAGACATGTTTTCCTGAATGCGGGAAGAGCAAAACCGTGAGGGCCTTAACTCGATGGGCAACCCAAAGCGGACAATATCTATGGACTGGTGGTCTGGGCTGTTACAAAGATATCAGAGTCGGTTCTAGACCCGTTGTGTCAACGAGGACACTGGGCCCTAATGGGAGTGGATTGTGAGATCTCACATCAATTGAAGAGGAGAACGAAGTACGCCTTATAAGGTTACGGATATCTCTTCCCTATAGACGCGTTTTTCTGGATGCGAGAAGAATAAAACCACAAGGGCCTTGACCCAATGGACAATTCAAAACGAATAATATCTATAGGTGAGTGGTCTGGGCTATTAGTGGCCAAGAGTTTTCCATAACATATTTCTTTGAAAAAATGAAATTGGAAGCAAATGTAATGGAGATAGCAAACCATGTAGTGGAGTGATAAAGAACACAAGATAATTGTAAATGTTGATCGCTTTCTCCTATTTGCTGAACTGCAACTCTTTTACTGTTGTAAAAGCAAAGAATTCTTCCATTAAAGTGAAAAGATAAGTTAACTAAATATGGTTGGTGTGAGTGGTTCAACACTCTCATTCCTTAATCAGAGGTCTCAAGTTCGAGCCTTGAGAATATAAAAACTTATTTGGCCAGCACTTTACCCTTATGGGCTGACTCGATGCGAGCAGGGATTAGTCTGAGTGTGGATGGCAGTTGGAAAGAAGATCCCAAACAGTACCCAAAGGTTTAGACATAGCCAGAAGATTTGAGGCACGAATTTTAGTTTTGTACAAGTCCAACTATACTAGGCCTTTTGTCAAATACAACATCTTTAACCATAGCCTTTTTGTGACCGGAGAACATTCCATATAAGCAACATCAAGGAGGGGAGTCCCCTCCAGTAGTGATTTTATTTTTCTTTCTTGCTGATCTTCTTCTTATGCTACTGTTAGAGTTCAACACAGCTGTAGAATTTTTGCCTTGCTCCTCCTGATTCGCATTCTGAACCTCCCGTGGTTGAGAATCTGGCCTCACTTCAGGAGGTGATACCTCTACTTTTCATACATTGTGAGTTATTATATTACGAGTGTTCTGCACCTCCGTTTTAGAAACTCACAAGTATAAGGAGTTAAACTGTGCAGGTAAGTTAGCTGGCTCCGAGCTGCAGCTAGCTGTAACATCTAATTGCACACCTAAGGTCTCATTCTCATTAAGCACTTCCTTATTACTAATAGGGTCACCCTTCCCAGACGGATCTATCGCTTCAATAATCTGGTTGATTGGGTTAGAACCCAATTTGACCTGCTCTGTTTTATCAGCAGCATCCATCTCAAGCAACTCATCATGCCATGCTATTTTAAAAATTTTCCCAGTAGCTCGCCACTGTTTCTTGACGGGGATTGGTTTCCAAAGGTAAGAGATAGGTATCACAACTTGTTGCATTTCTCCAAATTCATCAAGCTTAAGCATAGGAAGTTGATCTGGCAATTCCTTCTTTCTGTCAACTTCTATACAAATTTTTGCGTGGCAAATCCTCTCCATATGAGCAGTCTGAGAGTCCATACAAATTGATTTACCAAAAGGCACTAGCTATATAACTGAGGCCTTCGATTGTCCAAAATTCCAGAGGAATGTTATGAAACTGGACCCAAAGGGGAAATACATCAATGTTATTCCTGTCACAATCTACTCCCGGTTTCCACTTTTGCAAAAACAACGGTTGGCCATGTACATGCCATGGGCTAGATTCTATAATCTCTGGTAGATATTGCTCAGAATAGAATTTGAACAGTATATTACCATCTGCCATTAACATGGTCTTGCATAAGCCTTTTTTGTTTTCCAGCGAGCATCAGCCCAAGCTTTGACCAACGAGAAAGCTGGACGTTTATTCCAGAAATATCCAACCAAGGAAGTAGACCACACAGATACACCAGCTTGCGAAAGCTTCTTAGGAGGGGTTAAAATGTTGTGAAAATTGACTGGATTAGAGCATGTTTGTAGCTAACTAGGACTGAAAGGAATAGTAATGAACACACAGATTTTACATGAATACCCCCTAAATTAGGGTAAAAACCACGGACAATGATAGAAAAATTTTACTACTGAGAAAATTGGAGAATTACAAGGAGAAAACTACACTCACAAAAATACACAAAATATTTTTGTGTCTCTCTCTCTCTTTTTTCTCTCTGTCCTCACACCTCTCTTAATTTTTTGTACACTGCCCATATGCCACCTTCCTCTCATTCTCTTGCCTATTTATGGTGGGAGTCATAGTCATGGTAGATCAAAATCCAAGAGTAAGAAGAATTTCAAGTGCTACAATTGTGGCAAGAAAGGG
>JANQAP020000060.1:206119-218005 GCA_026874005.2 Erythroxylum coriaceum
TCTCTTTGTATTCAATCATTGAGAGTGCAAGAAGAGAGAGTGAAAAAGAAAGGTTTGAGAGTTAGCTAGAGTACTTATCAATAAGTACTAGGAGAGTGAAAGCCTCTTGCAAGTGATTTAGAAAAATCACTCAACTTTGTAACCCGTTTCATCTTCTTCTGCATTAGTGAATCTCTCCACCATTGTCAAGTGGGAACCTTGGATGTAGATAGTTTTACACTATCGAACCATGTAAAAATTGTGTCTTCTTTATTTTCTACATTTATTTACCTGCAAAGTTAAACAAGCTTTATCAAGTTTTGTGGTTTTAAAGAATAACAAAAGCAGTAAAAACCCAACAAGGTTAAATGCCCATTTTGCATGAATGGATTTGTTAAAGCAATGAGTCACAACCCAAGGTACATTCAGGATCCTGATACTGATTTTCGATCAGATCGTGCCCTTTCCCTTTGGGCCTCAATTTTGCTTGGCATGATGGGAATCTCCCATCGTCGTAGGAGATCTAGAAGAATGGGTTTGCAGTAATGAAGATAATGATGATTAACTGCCCAGGCCACCCATTTATAAATATTGTCTATTTTGAGTTGCCTGTTGGGTCAAGGCTTTCACGATTTTGTTCTTTCGACACTCTAGAAATTGCGTTTATGGGGAAGAGGTATCTATACTCTTATAAAGCGTACTTCGTTCTTCTCTCTAATTGATGTGGGATCTCACAATTCACCCCCTTAAGGCCCAGCATCTTTGATGACATAACGAGTCGGGAATCGGCTCTGATATCATTTGAGCCTAGATCATCCGCTCATAGATGTTGTCTACTTTGAATTGCCCATCGAGCCAAAACTCTCACGGTTTTGCTCTTCTCGCACCCAGAAAATGCATTTATGGGGAAAAAGTATTCATACTTTTATAAAGCCTACTTCGTTCTTCTCTTCAACCAATGTGAGATCTCTAAGCGAGGCACATCATGATAGAGAGATTGAACTGGACCGTGAACTTGAATCAATCATTAGGAGGAGGAGAAGAAGCAGTTCAGTGACCATATTACAATTGCTTCAAGGAATTCAAGCTTGAATGTTGACTGAATCAGAGAATTCTGAAGGAGATCGATATAGCGACAATAATAGGAACGGAGAACAAGAGCATGCCATTTTGACTAATCTCTTTAATCAAACTATCCTTGTTCAAGGTTCTTATGATTCTATTAATGATCAAAATCAGAATAAAAGTCCCATTGATTCATTAGGTGATTATTTTACGGGTCCTGGTTTAGATCTGTTATTGCAGCATTTGGAAGAGAATGATCCCAATAGATATGGAACTCCTCCTGCTTGTAAGGAGGCCATTGAGGCATTAACCTCTGTGACAGTTAAAGAGTTGTTGCAGTGTTCAGTGTGTTTGGATGACTTTGAGATCAGCACTGAGGCAAAGGAAATGCCATGTAAACACAAATTTCATAGTGGGTGCATATCACCGTGGCTGGAACTCCATAGGTTTTGTCCAGTTTGCAGGTATCAGCTGTCAATAGCTGTCAATAAATGAGTCTAACCTTGACCATGACAGGTCTAAGGATACCAATAATCAGGGAGCGACCAATTAATAATGAGATTAGTGAGAATAATAGCAACCATGGAAGAAGGATTGTTGAGGAGGGAGATGCTGAAGGGAGAAATGGAAGTGGGAGAAGGTTTTACTTTCCATGGTTTTCAATAGTTTGTTCTCCGTTTCATCATCGTCCCAAACTAGTGAAAGTAATACGTCATCAACCTCACCATCTTCTTCAACGAAGCCCCTGGAAGTGCTTATGATTGGTTATAAAGTTACGAGTTGTTTTAGTCTAAATTCCTGTTCCTAATTGTGTTCATGTACATAGTACCTTCTCAAACTTGAGGTTGAATCCAAGAAGTTGTCTTTTTCTTTTAGATTTTGCTTTTACTTTCTTTTTTGCCTTGTTGAAGAAGTTTCTGATCCTTCTATATGAATCAATCTTAATGTGTATAATGGTGTTCTTTGGATACCGCTGGTGGCTTATCGATTGTGTTCTGGAAAGTATAGGTTTGTCTGTTTGGTTATACGTATAACATTGGTAACGTGACTTTGTCGAGTCCATTATTGCAAATCATGAAGTACGAATAAGCTTCAAAACTAGAACTCAACAAACCAGTCTATTCCAGTGAACAAACAACTTTGATTCGAACCTACCAAAAACCAAGCAATGACACTTAACTTCATCATCATCTTCAAAGCTGGTGTGCCTACCTCAATGTCTCAGATGGAGATGGTACATAAGCTGCCTAATAATGGCAAATTTCGGCGACAACGAGGCTACCGCTTGACTACAGACTATGTGAACACCTGACCTGCACCTGCCTGAAATTCATGGTTCAATTGCATCACATGAACTATTAAGCAATAAGTGCATCCTGATTGAAGAAAATATGGACCTAGTTTAGCAACAAGATTAGAAGACTCACCAAACCAGTTGGTCCTCAATTTTTAATTTAATATAGAAGTTACCAAAAAAAAAAAAGAAATAGAAAGAAAGGCTTAATGCTGCAGCCATTATAGTTGTCAGCATACATAGATCATTCTAATTCAAGAAAGCCAATTCCTTTCCTCATAGATCATCTCCAAACAAGAAACATAAAATAAAATGAGAATCTAGCGAAATTGGCACAACCATCACTTGACGGCAATGACGGATGCATAGAAGGGCCAGGGTGGGCAGTGCCCACTGCAAAAAAAATAAAAATTCTTATTACCCTATGGACTTCAAAGGTTCGTAAATGTTGCTATATAAGTTGTGGCTGATTATATTTGGCCCCTGTTGACTGTTGGTTCTAGCTTCGTCCCTGCTTGACGGTGATGATCTTAACAACAGATGCAGTTCCGACCCGGTGCAGAGCCACCACAGAGTCTCCATTATTACATAGTCCCTGTTCCTTGGCATGCTGAATGGCAAAATCCAAGGCTTCTTCTGTTGTCTCCTCGTGAGAAGCCTTAGCAGATCCTGCATATAAAATTGGCACCAACCCACGGAAAATAAGGCTGCGCCTTGCGGGAGCTTCGTCACCGCATGACCAATCAAAGGAATCAGTCTTAATCTGGGGCACAACCACTGAGAAAATTGGCATGGCTGGCCGATACTTAGCCACCAGTTTTGCAGTACTTCCCCCCCTGGTTAAAACCAATATCAAAGCTGCTTTCGTCGAATTAGCTGTTCTAACGGCAGAAGAGGCAAGACTCTCTACGGGGCTCATGGGCACAGGTGAATGTTGCATAATTCTTTTAAATACATCCCCATAATCAAGCGTGCTCTCTGCTTCTACACAAATCTTTGCCATTGTCCGAACAGCAAGTTCTGGATAAGCTCCAGCTGCAGTCTCACCACTCAACATCACACAATCAGTCCCATCAAGAACTGCATTGGCAACATCAGTGGCTTCTGCTCTAGTTGGTCGTGGAGATTTGATCATGGACTCCAGCATCTGGGTTGCAGTGACAACTGGTTTTCCCTGAATGTTGCACTTATAGATCATTACTTTCTGGGCTAGAAATATCTTCTCAATAGGGATTTCCATTCCAAGGTCACCTCGAGCCACCATAAATGCATCCGTGTTTGCTAAGATATCATCAAAGTTTGCCACCCCTTCTTGATTCTCAACCTACCAAGTAAAGTTAAAAACGATATGAATGACATAACAGTGAAACGGTGATGATTGCATGTGCTACGAGTGCCCTATTGCTGTCAATTCATTCAAAAAAAAGTCTCCTGACTCTTGGCATGCATGCATGCATCGCAACTCCAAATAAGCCTTCCAAAATCACTTGAAACATAAACAAGTTCAAAGCAAACACTATAATGCATGTGTTGTGAAATTTGGGTTAATTTTTACTGATAATAACAAATTCACCTCAAGCACTATTGCCTAGGTGAATAGAATGTGAATGATTGTACTGAAAAATCACATCAGGTAAATTCCTAGGAAAGACTAAGGGGGTTACAAACGGTCCCACTTACAACTCAATCTTCTAAACAAAATTTTCTTAGACATGTAATTTAATAGCACAATAATTCACTATAAATATATCTGACAATAGTTATTAAATAGACAAATAAAGAACACCAGAATTTAACGAGATTCAGCCAATTATGCCTACTTCCTCGAACACTACTAAATTGATATTTTACTATTTTTAGAAAATAATAAAAGTGAAATATTATAAAAGGAGAGAAGGAATTTTTGTCTAATGGAAAAACAAGTTTGGGATGATTTAACTAAGAAGGGGAGGCTCCTTTTATGGCTTTAGAAGCCTCCACCATTCTCACACATTTTCGATGTGAGATTATAGAATGAGCCAAAATATTTGACCAATCAACAAATCTCGACCTTGGCAAATTTCACTTTTTTAAATCTCTCACAAAACCCATTTTTAGTAATGTTTTCAAATGTTCTTTACAACGCTCATCTTCAATTTTTAGCAATATTAATAAAGTCCAAACAATTTTGAAACTTGACCACGGTCACCACCTTTGTTAACATATCAGCAGGATTCTCAATGGTCTTAATCTTCTGGATTGCTACTCTACCTTCTTCCAGAACCTCTCGTACAGAGTGATGACAGACATCAATATGCTTTGTCCTTGCATGGTAAACCTTGTTCTTTGCTAAAAAGATAGCACTCTAACTCTCACAGTGCACTTTCATGTGCTTATGTTGAACCCCCTAACTCACCAAGTAATCCTTGAAGCCAAATTGTCTCCTTCATAGCCTCTGTAGCTGCCATATACTCTGCCTCTGTAGTCGACAAAGCAACTGTTAAATGTAAGGTAGACCTCCAACTGACTAGTGCCTTGTAAGAGTAAACACATAGACAGTAGTTGATCGACATTTATCTAAATCACCGGTATAGTCGGAATCACAATATCCAACTACACATTGATTGTCTTGCTTATTTCACTGAAATACCAAACCAACATTTACGGTGTTCAGAATGTACCGTAGAATCCATTTCTCAGCTTACTAATGTTCCTTTCCAGGATCATGCATATATAAGCTCACAACCCCAACTACCTGTGAAATGTCGGATCTTGTACACACTATAGCATACATCAAGCTACCAATCGTATTCGCATATGGTACTTTAGTCATGTACTTTTGTTCTGCATCTTTCTTTGCAGATAGAGATGCACTAAGCTTTATATGAGGAGCGAGCGGAGTACTAACAGATTTTGACCTTGCATTCATGCTGAAACGTTGTAGTACCTTTTTCAAATATTGCTTTTGAGTCAAACATATTCTCCCTAACTTTCTGTCTCTACTTATCTCCATGTCAAGAATTTTCTTGGCTTCACCCACATCCTTCATTTCAAACTCTTGATTTAACTGAATCTTTAATCTCTCAATTTCTCTTTAATTATTTGGAGCTATCAGCATATTATCAACATATAAGAGACGATAAATGTAGGATCCATCTTGTAGCTTGCAAAAATACACACAGTGATTGCATTTGCATCTTGTGTACTTTTGCCCCATCATAAACTTCTCAAATCGCTTGTACCACTACCTCGAAGATTGCTTCAATCGGTACAATGATTTTTTAAACTTGCACACCATTTTCTCTTTTCTAACAACTTTAACACCTTCGAGCTGAGTTATATAGATTTCCTCCTTTAAGTCTCCATGTAAAAACACAGTTTTTACATCCAATTGAATTAGTTCCATATCAAACTGTGCTACCAAAACTAACAAAATTTGAATGAAGGAATGTTTTACAACTGGAGAGAAAATTTCATTATAATCAACTCCTTCCGTCTGAGCATAGCCTTTGACCACCAGCCATGCTTTATAGCGAACATTATCTTTCTCAAGAAATCCAACTTTCTTTATATATATATCTATTTGCATCTAATTGCCTTCTTTCCCTTTGGGAGACTAGCTAACTTCCACGTCTAATTCTTATGAAGGAAATGCATTTCTTCATTCATAGCTATCCTCCACTTATCTTCTTTTGAACTTTGGACTGCTTCCTTATAAGTGATAGGAATGTCATCAATTTCAATTAGAGATGCATAAGCCACCATATTAACATAACGACCAAGTACTTGAATGTTCCTTTTTGGCTTTCTCAATGCAATTGGTAGTTGTTGTTGTAGAGGTTCTTGGGTTGGAACCTTTTCTTCATCTGGCTCCTTTTCTACCACAAGAGTTTCTACATCTACTTCATCATTTGATGGGGTAACAATTCTTCCTTCAAACTCCATCTATTTTGGAATAGCATCTGTCTGTTTAATATTTTCAGTTGTCACCTTTCTTAACATGGTAGATTCGTCAAAGGTAATATCCCTGCTGAAAATTATTTTCTTTAGCTCTGGGCACCAAAGATGATATCCTTTCGTACCAGAGGTGATCCCCATGAAAATTGCTTTTTTTGCACGTGGATCCAACTTTGACTCCTTAACATGATAGTATGTCGTGGAACCAAACACATGTAAGGAATCATAATCTGTAGCAAGTTTTCCAAACTATTTTTCCAAAGGTGTTTTACCACTAATAGCAGTTGATGGAAGACGACTGATAAGATGACAAGCGTATGTAACAGCCTCAGCTCAAAATTCTCTGTCCAACCCAGAATTAGATAGCATACACCAAACTTTCTCCAACAATGTCCGGTTCATACGTTTTGCCACCCCATTTTTTTGTGGTGTATCCCTGACTGTAAAATGTCTGACAATACCTTCATCTTCGCAAACTTTTAAAAATGAATCACTCTTGTACTCCCCACCATTATCTGTATGGAGACGCTTGATCCTTTTGCCTGTTTGAGTTTCCACTATCTTCTTCCATTTGAGGAAAACTTTCAGCACTTCATCCTTAGTCTTTATAGTATACACCTATATTCTTCGGGAAAAATCATCAACAAAGGTCACATAATAGTGTTTTCCTCCCAAAGAAGTTGTTTTGGAAGCTCCCCACAAATCACAGTGATCATAATCCAAAATACCATTTGTATTATAGATTGCAGTGCTAAATTTCACTCTTGTCTGCTTCCCTTTGACATAATGTCCATAGAAGTCTAATTTGCAGTCCCGAACTCCTTTCAACAATTCTTGATTTATTAATATCTTCAAAAAAAATTTACTTGCATGTCCTAAGCGCATATGCCACAACCTAACTGCTTCTAACTCTTTATCATCGTTAGAAGCTACTACTATTGTTCCAATATCTGCATTACCTTGGTAATAATACAGGTTATTGTTTATTCGAATTCCTTTCATTATCACAAGTGCACCAGAGATAACTTTCATTACTCCATTTGTTACATTTATAGTGTAGCCCTTTGATTCTAGGACTCCCACAGAAATAAGATTCTTCGTCAAACTTGGCACATATTTGACATCTGTCAGAGTCCTGGTTGTTCCATCGCGATTCCTTAAGCAAATTGAACCAATCTCATTTGTTGTGTAGGGATTGTCATTTGCTGTGTAAACAACTCTACCTTCTAGCTCTCTAAATCCAGAGAACCAATCCCGATTCGGACACATGTGATGACTACAACCTGAATCGAGCAGCTATGGACTAGAAGGGCTTATTGAGGATGTAACAACCAATGAAAGATCTGAGTCTGTATCTTCACACTCAATAATATTCAAATTTGCAACAGCCTTTCCCTCGATTTTATATTTCAGCTTTAGACAATCCTTTTTTCCAGTACCCTTTTTCCCGACAAAAGGTGCATTCATCTTTGCTTAATTTGAGCCTCAACTTTGATCTCCCTTTCTTTCCTTTAATCTGGCTCAACGAACAGCCTTTGACTATTAAAGCTTCTGCTGCTCTACTTGTACGTTCTTTCTTTGTCTTCCTTCTCAATTCATGACTGTACAAAGCAGTTGTAACTTCACTAAGAAACACATCAACTTTCCCATGAAGTAGAGTAGTTTCAAGAAACTTAAACTCCCTAGGAAGGGATCCCAACAATATTAAAGCTAGATCTTTATCTTTAAATGTTACATCCAAATTTATTAAATCGGTAATTAACTAATTAAAACTGGTGATGTGATTATTTATAGTGGTACCTGGAACATAAGAGAAACGAAACAATCTCTTCTTTATATGGAGCTTATTTTGACTGCTTTTCTTCCGGAATTTCTCTTCCAACGTGTTTCACAATTTAGATGAGGAAGTTTCTTTCGAGAAAGCATACTTTTGCTATTTTGAAAGATACAATTGAATTGTACCACATCTTAAATGATTTATAGTCTTCCAATCTTTCTCCTCAACATCATCTAGTTTCTTTTCTTCAATGGCGATGTGAAGACCTTGCTAAAAAAGAGTGCCTTGCACCTCATTTTGCCACATGCCGAAATGACCCGTACCATAAAAAATATCCATCGCTAATCTTGAATTTGTCACAGTAGTCCTTGCTAAAATAGACGAGGTAGAAGCTGTCGATGTGGTTGATGCAGTCGTATCTTTGATTTCTGTCATCTCTGTTACAATTTCTATTTAATAGCTGTCAGTGTGGAATGTCAATAGCCCAAGGAAAAATATTTTCTGATGTGGAATATCAAACTATGCTGCAACCACAAAGCATGTTAAGAAAAAACCTTGGCTTTGATACTAATTGTTATGAAATTTGGGTTAATTTCTACCAATAATAACAAATTTACCTCGAGCACTATTGCTTAGGTGAATTGAGTGTGAATGATTGTACTAAAAAATCACACCAGGTAAATTCTCAGTAAAGACTAGAGGGGTCACAAACGGTCTCACTTAAAACTCAATCTCCTAGACAGATTTTTTCTAGACGTGTAATTTAATAGCAAAATAATTCACTATAACTATACCGGACAATAGCTATTAAATAGACAAATAAAGAACACCAGAATTTAACGAGATTCAACTAATTATGCCTATTTTTTCGGATACTACTAAATTAATATTTCACTATTTTTAAGAAATAATACAAGTAAAATACTACAAAAGGAGAAAAAAAAATTTTGTCTAATGGAAAGACATCTTTAGGGATGATTTAACTGAAGAGGGAGAGGCTCCTTTTATAATTTTAGAAACTTCCACCGTTCTCACACATTTTCGACGTTGGATTATGGGATGAGCAAAAATATTTGACCAACCAGTAGCACGTGCTTGTAGCATGAAAAAGAATGAATCTTTGTTCTTATGTCTCCCAACAAACAATAGTACCTTAGACATGAGAAGGATATTCTTAGCATGCTTGCCCAACAAGTTGCGGACTTCCACAAGATCTGAGCCTTTTCGAACAAAAGAAAGAGCAATCATGTCAATGTGATTAGGAACCCCCCAGGCCATGATATCGTCTTTGTCTTTTTCTGTCAAAGTAGGTAGATCCACTATTACTCCTGGGAGATTAACATTCTTCCTCTCACCAAGAACAGCTGAATTCTCACACCGGCATTTAATCAAACCGGCTTGTTCGTCACATGATAGAACAGTGAAGGAAATTGTGCCATCAGCGCAAAGTATAACGCTCCCTGGCTTGACATCCTGGGCCAATCTCTTGTAGCTCACGCAAATCATATCTTGATCACCCTTGATGGTGTAATCTGTAGAAATGGAGATCTCTTGACCTTGTTTGAGCTGAAGGGGCTTGCCATCCTTTAGGAAGCCAGTACGAATCTCAGGTCCCTGTGAAAATTTGAAGTGTGGGATTGGAATTGCAACAATAATCTATTTGTAGATAGAATATGGTTAAATCAATGAAAGCACCTACCTTGGTGTCAAGCATTACAGCACAGAGAAGACCAGTGTTGGCCATGGCAGTCCTGAGATTGTGAAGAGTTTCTTGGTGGTAGTCGTGAGATCCATGTGAGAAATTGAATCTAGCAACGTTCATACCCGCCCTCAACAGTTTCTCGCACATCTCAATGGATCTTGATGCTGGTCCCAGTGTGCATACTATCTTCGTCTTGGCCTTTCTCTCCTCCATTCCCCCAACTCTGCAATCTAACGCAGATCCCTTACACTACCAGAGATTTACGTCTCCATACAACTAACTAACTACCTGCCTACGTATGTGTACACAATATATATATATACACACTTTTGTTTTTAATTTTTTCTGTTCTTTTTGCATTAAATTCCTCATCTTAATAAATATTCCATCTGATCGTAAATCACTTTCTTTTATTTCATACCCTTTCGCTCAATCGAACTTAAAACTCAAATTATTGATTTTCAGTGGCTTAAAAGTTTAACAATTTTTTTGAGAAATAAATAATTTTATATTCACAATAGAAGAAAATAATTCACCATTATAATGGGTTTCGTAATAGACAATATCTAACTAAACAACAATGTAAAAAAAAGAGTTAAAGGGATATCTTTTCATGACAAAGATGTAACGCGTAGAGTAGATTTCATTACGCATCCAGGATCGGACGTAAAAGGATTAAAAATGAAGATAATGCGAAATACCTGATTTGGTTCCATCCAATCTTTAGCAGCCTTTTTCAGCTGCCAAATGAGCTCGAATCTCCTTGGGACCTGTATAGGAAACGTTCACCTACTCAAAATCTAGGCCTTTCTGTAGTTTCCTTAATACACGAGCGCTCTTAACGGGTCAGAGCTCTGAATGTTCGTGAATTACTTAAGTAACCACAGGAGACCCCCTATATATATATAAGTTTCCATATCAGGCTTCCCCATCACAAGGCCAATACGGTCCAGGTCCACACTGAAAGGGATCCATTTTTCATCCGGACTTCAACCCATTAATTTAGATCATTTATTGGGCTACTTTATTATCTTTATCTGGATCAAATTACGTAACTTAACAGGTAATTTATTTGAAAACCAAATTACAATTAATGACTGTCCACTGAATGGGAAAATTGACAAAATTGCCCTTAGGGGCAAAAATGTCCAACAATCTCTCCCTTGGACAGTTATTAATTGCAGCTTTGACTGTTTTAAAAACAGTTTAAAAATTCGGTTAAACCACGCTACTGTATAGTCGACTGAGTTTAAAAACATTTGATCCAAAGATAATGAAAGTCCTACATTCTATCCTGCAAGGCTTTCGATACCGAAAAATATCAGACACATGTGTCATGTGTGACACAGGTCCAATACAATCACGTATACCTAATACCTCACTAATATGAATGGAAAAATGGAGTGTGGTAGACTACGATGATACCTTTATGATCTACTATGTATCATCTTCGTCTATATGTCTCGATTTCTCCAGCTATATGCTAAACTGCATCAGAGAAATCCTGTTTTCTCTCACCGAATGCTAAACAGCAGTAGAGAAAACATTTATGTTCTCTAACTAAATGCTAAACTGCATTAGAGAACTCCTGTTTTCTCTCACGGAATGCTAAACAGCATTAGAGAAAATCTATATGGGATTAAACACTTATATCCCCCTATATCATGTCAAACTTTAAGGATATATCCGTGCAAAACTTTATGTGTCTAATGACATAGGTTAAGGTCAATCTTCATATATGCCCAATGAACTTTAAAATGCTTAAGATCAACACAAATCTTAAGATTTTTGTACGTATTATGACAACATATGATAACACATATGACTGAGGATAACTGATAATCATTTTTATCGATAAACCATCATACTGTCATAATACATCAAAATGTGCAAATGTACATGGAGCAAACATAACGATTCCATAACTAACAGTGTCTAAGGACTTCAAAACACTCATACTGTATACTTGTGTTCCAAACACAAGTGAGTAAAGTCCTTCAGTTACAGAATCGACTTATAGTTCCTCAGTCTTTAGATGCTCCAAACCTTAATGTCACTTTTCGTGTCAACTACTTTATGATCAAGAATTTGATCTCAAAATGCTAAGACCCTGTGATATTCAATGTTGTTGTT
>JANQAP020000060.1:301979-316075 GCA_026874005.2 Erythroxylum coriaceum
AGTCTACTACTTTTCCTGAGGGGTTAATCCTCTCCTGCTCATATTCTACGCTACCAATAAAGTAGAAATGTTGTTTATATTGATATAAATTGTCTATTAAATATTGCGTAAATTGACATCTATGAATTATGGTAACAAAAATAATGTTTTGACCTAATCTATATAAAATTTGAATATTAGTTATTAAATTAAAATTTTAGAAAGTTTAGTGCCAAAATTAAAAATTTTCAAAAAGTTTTGTTATCTCTAATACTAATTATAGTAACGTGATGGATTCTAATTTTTTTTATAAAAATAAATGATAAAATATATCAAAACACTATAGTGATTTAATTATCATATAAATAATTTTTTAAATTTTAATAAAAATTGTTTTAAAATTATTGAATAATGAAAATTTTAATACAATGTAATGGACACAATTTTATAATAATTAAAAAATATTACGGAAAAATAAATAATAATTTTAGAAATGAAAAAATCAGTAAAAATTTACTATAAGTAGAAAAATGGCCCGTAAGAGGGTATTGGGTGGAGCCTGTAAATAATTAAAGGCCCAAAACAGAGCCCATATTTGCAAGCAATAAACGTTCCAGAGAGTTCCATTGCGATTTAGATCAACGGTCCAAATGAACCGCCTCAAAAGCATTTGATTGGAAATACGGTTAATGCCACCCTCAAAACCTACTCTTGCCTCTCCTCTCCTTCACCAGGCAGCAGCAGTAATAACCCAGGCGTTATCCAAAACACCCACCCTTCACTCTCCGTCGTCTTCTTCTTCCTTTTCTAGGTAATTGTTCAACTCTGTTCATTTCTCTACTTTCTGCTTCTACTTCATCTTACGAGGATTGAATTAACTCATAAAGCTTTCTCCTTTAACGCTGCCACTGTTGGTGATGATGGCGTAGATTATCACTTTTACCATTTGTGCTCTTAGGTTTATGCCTTACTCTTCACGTTTTGTTTCTGTTATTCAAGAATGATTTACTAGAAAAGCTGGCAATACCAGTGTTCAAGCCCTTTGAGTTTGTTCGTAAGTAACGAAAATAAGAAAAATGAAGGAAGAAGTAACATTTAATATCAAAATAATGCAATTAATAATGTCTCTGTTTGACGTTGTTATGTTATGTTCTGTTCTGTTCTCTTACTTATGTTGCCTCGTCTGCAGTTTTTTCTTTTGTTCTTCAGCGTAAATGGCGTCAACTTTCGCTGCCATGTCTTCAGTTGGGTCTTTGGCTACTTCAAATAGAAAACTTGCAGCTCCATCAAACAAGTTGTCATCTTTGGCCTCCATCTCTGGAAGCTCTTTTGGAAGGAGGAGTAATGTTGTCCTACACAAATCACGCGCTCCTAATGTTTGTGCAATGGCCAAGGAGTTACATTTCAACAAGGATGGCACTGCAATTAAGAAACTGCAAGTAAGTTACCGGGTTTGGTGGTTCTCTAACATATCAAGCGTGCTTTCTTGTCTTCCGATATCTGTCAACTATTACTAACTGTTATATTTGACCTCATTTTGTCCCAGACTGGTGTGAACAAGCTTGCAGACCTGGTTGGGGTTACACTTGGACCCAAAGGCCGAAATGTTGTACTTGAAAGCAAGTATGGCTCACCTAAGATTGTTAATGATGGTGTGACCGTTGCTAAGGAGGTACGTTTCCTTGCTTTGCTTATTATTTCTAGTTATCTATTCAATGTAGAGAAGACTATACATTCAACTCTATATCTATTACCCCCTAAATGCACTCTTGAATTCCTTGTGGACTTTCAACTTTTTTGTATTGAATTGAATATTTTGGTCGACATTAAATTTTTAATTTTTTTTAACTTCCTTCAATGTTGCCTTAAGTCATCTCCTTTTTTTTTTAACTTCCTTCAATGTTGCCTTAAGTCATCTCCTTTTTTTACTATGGGTAGAAGCATGAATGTAGTGACTGATTTGGTGCAAATTCTCAGGTTGAATTGGAGGATCCAGTTGAGAACATTGGTGCTAAGTTAGTGAGACAAGCAGCTGCAAAGACAAATGACTTGGCTGGGGATGGAACTACAACATCCGTTGTGCTTGCTCAAGGCCTCATTGCAGAAGGTGTCAAGGTTTGTACTATGATTCACGCTAGTCCTTTCTCCGAGGACCTTGACATATTATCGGTAATCCTAATACTGAGTTTGAATTTGAAGGTGGTAGCTGCTGGTGCAAACCCTGTGTTAATTACTAGAGGCATTGAGAAAACCTCAAAGGCTTTAGTGACTGAACTGAGGTCAATGTCAAAAGAGGTAGTGCAAATGTTCTCTTTTTCTTTTGTGTATGATGTGATTCGTCACATAATTTTGTGGTTGTGTTTAATGGAAAGAAATGATCTGTAATTTTGATGATATTCCAGATTGAGGACAGTGAACTTGCAGATGTAGCTGCTGTTAGTGCAGGTAACAGCTATGAAGTTGGTAATATGATAGCTGAGGCATTGAGCAAGGTGGGTCGCAAGGGAGTGGTTACCCTTGAAGAGGGGAAAAGTGCTGACAACAGCTTATATGTTGTTGAGGGGATGCAATTTGATCGCGGCTACATCTCACCTTACTTTGTAACGGATAGTGAGAAAATGGCTGTTGAATATGAGAACTGCAAGGTATGTCAAGTTCAAAATAAAATGAATTGAAGTTTATTTCTAGTCGTTGGTTCTAACTCTTTGTCTGCAGCTGCTTCTTGTTGACAAGAAAATAACAAATGCAAGAGACTTAATCAATGTATTAGAGGATGCAATCAAAAGTGGATACCCTATTGTTATAATTGCTGAGGACATTGAGCAGGAGGCCCTAGCGACTCTTGTTGTAAATAAACTAAGGGGTGCTTTGAAGATTGCAGCCCTCAAAGCTCCTGGTTTTGGAGAGAGGAAGAGTCAGTATCTTGATGACATTGCTATTCTAACTGGAGGTCAGTACAAACTTATTGCTATATCTTTCCCTTGTTTCCCGACTAGTATTTAGTGCCTGCTATTGTTTATGAGGGTTTCCCGACTAGTATTTAGTGCCTGCTTTTGTTTATGAGGATTGTTTGTTACCTGTGATTGATTCCCGTTCCACTTTTTTAGCTACTGATGCTGAGATGTATATTTTGCTTGATTACAGGCATTGTCATCCGAGATGAGGTGGGGCTTTCTTTGGACAAAGCTGACAAGGAGGTTTTGGGTCAGGCTTCCAAAGTTGTTCTTACCAAGGATACAACTACAATTGTGGGAGATGGCAGCACCCAGGAAGCTGTAAACAAGAGAGTAGCTCAGATTAGGAACCTTATTGAGGTAGGATTATGTTGCTTTCCCTAAAATAAAATATCAAGGGCATCTATTTCTTGTTGGCCTCCGTGTCTACATCACTGAATATAGTCATGATGGTTTACTCGTGATGTTTGAAATTGCAGGCCGCGGAGCAGGATTACGAAAAGGAAAAACTCAATGAAAGAATTGCAAAGTTGTCTGGTGGTGTTGCTGTGATACAGGTTACTATTTTTGCATGGCAAAGTGATGTTTTTAATTGCCTGTGTTTTTCCTAATAAAAGTTCTTGTAATGTTGAAGGTTGGTGCACAAACTGAAACAGAACTCAAGGAAAAGAAACTTAGAGTTGAAGATGCACTTAATGCTACAAAGGTGATCTATCTTGACACCACTAGTCTGTATTCTCGCCTATCAAGGTTAAAACGAGGTAGTACTTTGTTATTAAAACCTCAATGATTTTCAGGCAGCTGTTGAGGAAGGTATTGTAGTTGGTGGTGGATGCACTTTATTGAGACTTGCTTCAAAGGTGGATGCAATCAAGGAAAGCCTCGAGAATGATGAGGAAAAGGTGATTGCTCAGAATGATACATAGTTGTTATCAGTGCCTTCAAAGGCCCCTAACTTGTTTGGTTTTGTCCCTTCGTCAATTGGAGAGTGCTTTAAATTGCTTGTTCTTGACAACAGGTTGGAGCTGACATTGTAAAGAGAGCTTTGAGTTATCCCCTCAAATTAATTGCCAAGAATGCTGGTGTTAATGGAAGTGTTGTCAGTGAGAAGGTATGTAGTCCCCTCAGTGATATGGTCAAAGATTGACTAGACTATATTGCCAGTGACCAACTGTTGAGATCTTTCTTTGGACAGGTGCTCTCCAGCGACAACCATAGGTATGGATATAATGCTGCAACTGGAAAATATGAGGACTTAATGGCTGCAGGAATCATAGACCCAACCAAGGTGAGTAAATTGAATTTAGTGATTCACACTAGAGATGGAGAATGCATGCATAGTTAGCTATTGCCCTTTTCTTCGATGGAAGCTATGAGCAGTTGCACACAAGAAACTGGTTGTGTTTTGATATATTCGTGTGTTCCAACAAAGAATATGTGTAACTGATCTTCTAATTCTCTTTAGTTTTTGACAACAACAAGCTTTGAGAAGTTGCTTAATTTTTCTTTCAGGTGGTAAGATGTTGCCTAGAACATGCTTCTTCCGTAGCGAAGACTTTCCTGATGTCTGATTGTGTGGTTGTTGAGATCAAGGAGCCAGAGCCAGTACCTGCTGGCAACCCCATGGACAATTCAGGTTTGTATGGTCGAATTCTTCTTCTCATCAGAATACTGAGTTAATGTCTTATTTACTGAATTTTCTGTTTATGATTATTCTCAGGTTATGGTTACTGAGGACATTGTGCAGTAGGACAGGAGATAAATAAGATCAGGGGCCCCAATGGAAATGATTGTGTTCTGATTGGTTTCTCAAAGTTTGTATATTAGATTAAGTTGGGTTGTTGATTGCTGGTGAGTAGGAGGGAACAATTCGAATGGAGATAATATCATAAGATTCCAGCGAGGGTAGAGCTTACTGGGATACGGCTATGTATTCACTGAACATCTTTCCGAGTTAAAAAAGGGTTTATGAAAGACAAGACTGGCACACAAATTCCATTCTCATTCCAATTGTTTGTTCGTCTTTTCGGACACAAGTGTTGTTGAATGAGTTTAAGAGGCATACAAACATAATATATAACCCTTGAGTGGATACGATTCATTCATGCTTTCAATCTAAAGATGGTCTGGATTGCCAGCCATACGCAATAACTCCCTAGATACTCTTTCAAATACAACATCTGTTATCTTAACTGCAGTTCAAATGCTTCCTTCCTTGTAGAGATGGCAATTAGTTGGATTTTAGCAGTTGGTAAAGTGTGGACAAGCGAAAATCTAAAGGCGATCTTTAAGTGAGGAGAGATCATTCAAAGGATATGTGCGGAGAGAGCCAAAATGAAGAGCGGAAGAACCAGAAAACAAACACGTTATGTATGGTGAAATGACATTATTATAAGCACTTAACAAAAGTTAGTGGTCCCATATGAATATATCATACAATATACTAGTAAAGAAGAAGAAGAAGATACCATGCATGGTGTCTGTTGGAGTTTGAGGTGATTAGTGTTTGTAGTTTGGTTTTTTATGTTTGTTTTGATCCTTTTGTTGCTACTACTGCTTTACCCATTACCGACTATACATACAATACAATAGTTACGATTCTAAAGCCAATTTTGGAAGTGCCAACTTTCTCTCACTAACCTCCTCTTTCTCTCTCTTTTACAGTCCTATTGAAATGAAATGAAAACCTCTCCTTCTTCTCCTTCTCCTTTACGCCGCCTCCCTCAATGAACTTACCAACAACACTTTGCAGTCTCTTTGCGTTCTCTCTCTCTCTCTCTCTCTCTCTCTCTTTCTAGATATATATATATATATATATATATATATATATATAGGTATGTATATTTTACCAAAAATAAGCATGCAAAACTAAGAAACAACAACCAAAATTAATATTATTCTGTAATATAAATTTACAATATTAAATCGTCCTTTTAAAAAAGTAATCTTTTTCTATGTCTTTCTTCACTTTGGTGATGCCTTCTTAATTTTCTCCCTCTAATGCTGCCACCACCATCACCTCTCTCACTGGTATGTTTGCATTTGTCATCACTTCTTAACTCTTCCCTTCTACATTGTTATCTTTTCCTTTTAGTTTAATTGGGCTTCTTTTACTTTTGCTGTTTGGTTGACGTGTATCGTCAAAATTCAATCTTCCGTTCCTTTTTTCTTCAGTTTTATGTTTTTGATCATCACGATTCTGATTTTCTGGGTTTTCTTTTTTCCAGATTACATTTGGTTATTTTTCTACAATTTTTCTGATATTTGGTCTCCCGTTTCCTTTAATACGTTTTATGGGGAACGTGGAAATCTAGGAAAATGTTCTTTGCTATCGTCTGATCATTTTGATGATGGTGATCGTGGCTCTGGAGTGACTTCCGGCCGTTCTTTTCGAAAGGAAAGCCTTGTTCTCGATTGAGTTTCTCGAGTATAATCTTTTTTGGTGCTCACTGATGTTTAGTTGAGTCTTTCTCTGGCATTTCTTCTTCTTCTTCTTTTTTTTTAAACTACTTGACTGCCTTTTCATTGATTTTGTTTCCCAGTGGACTTTGAAATGACAATAGCATTAGAGAACTATCCGCTTTTTAATGTAGTATGAAGCTAGGGTGGGTGATTAACATAAACTGCCAACGTTGAGTTTGTTTCACTTACTTAATGATCACCGTTAAACAATGTGGATCCTTAATTGCATTGGCATGTCATGATCACGCTCCAAATAAAGATGGAAACTTTCTAGGTTGATATATTTTGGCTGATGGAGTTAATTACTGTTGCTGTTGACATTATTTTGCTAATGATGATTTCTTGTAATTTAGAATTTCGCTGCCATTGCATTGCTTTGCCTCGTAGACGTTTAACTAGCTTGGCAAAAAAGGGAAACTTGGACACTTCCCATTTTTGTTAATGGAAGATCAAAGAAGTGAACCAGAGTGTGATGAGTTTGAGAAGCTTCTAGGAGAGATACCCAATGCCACTTCTGAGAATTCACATTTGGAAGAAGCTGGACCTAGGCGTGCATCTTTAAATGGTAGCTTGACTGCAACTGAAAAACTTCATAGTAATGTTAGCCTCGATGACAGAGCATTGTTAGTTAATAATGCACTAGGATCTCCCACTAAGATGGTCCAACTGGAGGACGAAACTTTACCTGATGACCAATTGTTAACATCTGCATTCGCTGAATTGAACTTCGGTGGTGCAAGTTCCTTGGCCAACTGTAAATCCTCACCAAACTATACTGTCTTGTTGGATTCCCCGTACACAAACAGCACAAAAAAATTCCTTTCTAGTACAAACTCAGCTGTGATGATAGCTTGCCCTTTTCAGTCAGCAAACAGTGTACCTCACAGTTTTGATGAATTCAACAATGCAAAAGCCAGACATGAAAATACGATTTTGTTAAAATCGGAGGCTCAAGAACTAAAGCAGATGTCTGTTAGTTATTGTCACCCTCAGCCAGTCGAAAGTTTCTCAACTGCCTTACCAATAGCTCGTGGTGTGCAGAGTTTCCAGTTTCTGCCTAATCTGGCTGTCCCTGGTATTGATTATCCTTTGATGTCCGAGCAACAGCACTACTTTCCAGATTTGCAGCCTGGCATTCCTTATTTGCATGGTCAGCAGTTAAATCAACCTCATATCAGGTGCAGGAATATTAAAGACGAACAATATCACAAGATGCAGCAACAGGTTTTGTATATGCAGCAACTGCACAATCAGCGATTAGAAGCTCATCATCATATTCAAGCAACTGATGATTTTGCAACCAGCATAAGCAATCAAAACATAAGACAATTGTCTGAGATGCCATTGTCTCAGCAATCTCAGCAACGTAATCAAGAACCATATTGGAATAGTTATGCAGCAACAAGGGGTTTAAACTTAACACCTCGTGCTATCCATATTGTGGACAAAGTAGGAGAACCGATTTTCCCAGAGAAGATTCTTACGAGATCCCAAGGGCTGAACACAGTTAAAGCTGTGAAGCTTGATGCAACGGAAGGAAATGAGTCATTACTCCATCTCATCCAAAATGACAAGGTTCTGTCAAATGGCCATCTCTGCCACAACCTGCCTACTCCTAATGCTGGATGCTTTCAGTTAGGTCGTTTAAGTTCATTTAACTTGTCTCCCGAAATTACAAGTCATAAAAATGGAAGTTCTTGGCCCCAGCCTCAGAAATGTAACAGTGTGGATGAAGTCACAGGCAAGATATATCTCATGGCCAAGGACCAGAATGGTTGCCGCTTTTTGCAAAGAAAATTTTTGGAGGGCACAACAGAAGAAATTCAAAAGATTTTCCTTGAGATAATTGATCACATAGTTGAGTTGATGGTTGACCCTTTTGGGAATTACCTAGTCCAAAAGCTACTCGAAGTATGTGACGAAGATCAGCGAATGCAGATTCTCTGTACCATCACCAGAAAACCTGGTGATCTTATCAAGATTTCATGTGACATGCATGGGTTAGTTCTCTAGCTCTGTCTCTCGCTCTTTGCAGATGCAATTGTTTGGGCACATGTCTTTGTGGACATACTTGTGAGTCGATATTTTATAGAGTTTTCGTTTAGTTATATCTGAAATGCTCTCTTAAATGCAGGACTCGAGCAGTTCAAAAAGTCATCGAAACGCTTAAGACAGCAGAGCAGTTCTCCATTATTGTCTCCTCGCTGAAGCCTGGTATAGTAACTTTGATTAAAAACATGAACGGTAACCATGTTGCACAGCGATGTTTGCAGTACTTGATGCCTGAATACAGAGAGGTGATAACCATATACATAACACATTAAACTTCTACTGTCGTTCTATTGAAACTGTCATCCAAAATTTCTTACACAATTTCTCCTTCATGCTTTTTAATACCTTTTAGAACCATTGAAATAAAGGGGAGGGACTGATTAGGTCCTGTTTTCAGTAATATTTAGCAATTGCATGCATCTTTGCATTTTTACCTGGATGTTGCTTTTGTGGGTATGGGTGTGTGCTTGTGTATATGTGTGCATGCATATGGCAGAGGATTCCCAGCATCTCAAGCCCTGTTACTTACATTCTAAGCTTTCAATGCAAGTAAATATTTTCAGTGAAAAATGGGTGTGTGTGAGAGAGAGAAAGAGATCAAAGACTTTTCAAGTCAGATTTGTATCAGTTGAGGAGATTAGTAATGTCATTCAGATACTCTTGTAAGATTACAAAACAATTGTCCACTTCCTTTTATGGTAACAGTACTGCCACAGACACAAGTCCCGATCTTTATTTTTATTTGCTGGCTGGATGATGCTTTCATGTCTTGTCTTTTGTGAAGAGACTGTGGATTCTCCTATGAGTAGCTTTATATCATATCACAATGGAGAACCATGCATTTGTATGAGTCCTCATAAGATTGTTCAGTAGGCTCCTGTGCTTTCAAACTAGAGATATAGGAGCTTTATGGCAAGTTATATCAAGGAAGAGACGTCCTACAAACGCATTTACAGCATGACAAAATAATACAGTGAAGCCAACTCTTTTTCAAAATTGATATTAAATAGTTCAACGTTATGATTTTCATAGCTATTTAAGATTTTGCAATATTTAACTTCCTATTTGTTACCATGCTCCTTTTGTATGATGAGTTTGAAATACAAGTTGCAATTTCTTTTGCAGTTCCTTTTTGAAGCAACCACAACCAACTGTGTTGAGCTCGCAACAGATCGACATGGATGTTGTGTACTTCAGAAATGCCTTAGTCATTCTGATGGTGAGCAAAGATGTCGGTTAGTCTGTGAGATCATATCGAACGCCCTCATCCTTTCCCAAGATCCATTTGGGTATCCTTTTCTCATTCTTCTTTTCTTTTTTTGCAAGCCTAAGTGTATCAGAAAAAAGACTATTGTTACTTTTGTGGTAGAGATTTTGTCATGTGATAGGTTGATCAAACATCAAAATGATATAAACTTTTGAATGACGAACTGATGTGTTATGCAGTAGCAGTAATAATGATGCTTTGTTAGCTAACTTGCGTCAGAGCCATACACTTGTAATTGTAGCTTTGATTCTTAAAGATCCTATGTTTTGAAAATGTCAAACCTTTAAACTGGGAAGAAATGTAGACCATCGAAGTCCTATTTTCATGCCTGGAACTTATTTGATAGAATCATCTTTTTTCACCTTTACCACATTTTCTTTATGTATATGAAACTTTTTAGTCAAAGGTAATTTTCGTAAGTGTCCTTTGACCAGTTGAGATACTTTCTGGTCTTCTTAATTTGCAAGTCACTACTAATGCAAATGAATACTCATGGAATTTTAATTCCAATATTTGCAGGAACTATGTTGTGCAGTTTGTTTTAGAGCTCCAACTACCTTGGGCAACAGAGGATATTCTTCATCAACTGGAAGGTAACTATGGGGACTTGTCGATGCAGAAATATAGCAGTAATGTGGTGGAGAAATGTCTGAAATATGCAGGTGATTTAAGTCGTCCTCGTATTATTGGGGAACTTATAAATAATCCTCGTTTGGATCAAGTTATGCAAGATCCTTACGGGAACTATGTAGTCCAAGCAGCATTGCAATTGTCGAAGGTTAGTACTATCAATAGTTCAATCCCACATTCCTCTCTCGAAAGAATCTGTGTAGTAGCACTACAACACAGATTCAACTTAATTTGATATGATACAAAGGAAAATGAATTCATCAGTTATGAACCAAATTAGATAATTTGTTCATTTGTTAAGCAGGGACCCCTTCATGATGCATTGGTGGACACCATAAAGTCCCTTGTTCCTGTGCTTCGCACTAGTCCTTATGGGAAGAAAGTCCTGTCTAGTAATAGTTTGAAGAAGTAATCTACAAGTATGATCATGTTGCTCTTTCTCTTGACCAATTTTCTTCTATCTTCTTCCCGTTGTGAATTTTCTTTTATGCTGATTATTGCAGTTATGGCACTCTTATCACCATTAAAAGGCTATTGCAAAATTCTATAATAAATGGGTAAAGAAGAGCTTGGAGCTTGGCTTATTCATGGATTTTGAGGACTTGGGAAGCAAAGGAGCCTGAAAAAGAAGATGGTTTGGTCAATGATGCCTCTTAACAGCTTATCTGAATATAGCATAGAAAATGAGTTCATGAGGTTTTCTATCTCCTTTTTCATCTTCCTTATCTTCCAAGTTTTATTATATATCCTTATAGGAGAATATTATGGATGATTTTCCAATCAATGTGTCCCTTCTGCATAGAAAATAATAAGAATGTTACGATATAGAATTAATTGAGCTTTCATGGGTTACTGTACAACTGGTTTTGGAGGCTGGGGATGTACTTTGCAGGTTGCAAAGACTTGGTTGTTCTTTTCATGTCTTGGTCATCTTTTGTAAGTGTACATCTGGTGTTCATAGACTTCAAAAGTGGCTAGCTTTAATATGTTTTATCTATACTTTTTTTCTTGTTTCTGCTACATCGATACGAGTTAGATATATTGATACCGGTTGTTGTTTTCTTGAGATAAAATTGATCAGATGCATTTATTGGAATGAGAACAGCACCATCTGATATGGTTTTAGTCAATATGAGTTGCATTTGTTGAAATGATGAAGCCATATTCTTATATGGTTTTGTTCAATATGAGATGCTTGAGAAAGTGTATTCATAATATTCACTAAAGAAGATAAATGCATTAAAAGATTTGTAACACTAATACATTAAGTTTTAACTTTTTTTTCCCAAAATCTTTAAGCATGGTATTAACAGTAACTGGATTATACAATAAATTATCTTTGAATTACTAAATAAATGAAAGAGAAGAAGAAAACAAAAATACTCTACAAGAAAACCCCACATTAAATGAACCAATAAAAATATAAAATCCTGTATTGAACTTGCTTGTAATGCCCACCAAGTGACACGTGGCAAAGTATCACTGAAGCAAAAACTAAGAAATCCCATGAGAGCCACTAGTAACGCACCTTCAATCCAAGCCTCTTCTTGTTTCCAACTTCAAAGCACTTCCTCTCTCTATCTTTCTCTCTTCTTGAGTCCTAACAAATGGGAATAAGAACTCTTCCCTTGCACATACCAAGTTTCATTACCTCAACCTATTAAGGTTACCTGCTGAAATTTCTATTTTCAGAAGGAGCTTAGCAACCAAAAATCATGTCTTTAGCTCCAAGTAGCCACCTTTCTCTCTACTCTTCTCCATCATTGCCAAGAACCATCAATTCTAAGCAAAGACCACTCTTTTATTTCCAAGCTAAACACTTTCTATTCCACAACTACTCTCTTTCAAATACCCATTTGCTTAAACCGTTGAATACCACTTGTATTGTTAAAGCTCAGGCATCGAAACCTGAAACAGAAACTGAAGGAGAAGGAGGGAACAAGTACGAGGAGTATGAGGTGGAGTTGGAGAAGCCTTATGGATTGAAGTTTGCAAAAGGCGGAGATGGTGGTACTTACATTGACGTTATTATTCCTGGTGGAGCTGCTGATAAGACTGGAAAATTCACTGTTGGTGACAAAGTTATTGCTACTAGGTTTGGTTTCGTCTCTTTGACTCCTTTCCTTTCTTCTACAGTTTCTGTTCCCTGAGGCCGTTTCAATTCTATAGAACTTGGATCATTAGAAGCGAAAGCTGATGTTTCCAGGCAGAATTTAATAAGGCTGTAGTCGAATCTTTTTGTTCTCCGGTTATTGCAGTAGATCGGTATAAATGAAAAACATAATCTTCATTCTAGTTAATGATTTAGCTTTAAAAGAAATCAAAGGCAAGTTTTGTTGGTGAGACAAAAAAAAATACATGCTGAATAGTTTAGTCTTGTGCATTTGAAGCTCCTGTATAGAGATTTGATTGATACATTCTTATTTCACATTCAACCTAAGATGAAAAGTTGTGCTTTTTCTATATTTGAGATGACTGAATTTTCTAAGATGACAATTCCATGATTATTTTGGAGTCCTGACAAGCATCTGGATATGAACAATGACTTGATGAATTCTGAGCCTTGGTGCAGTGCTGTATTCGGAACAGAGATATGGCCCGCTGCCGAATATGGAAGGACAATGTATACGGTCCGCCAACGGATTGGTCCATTGTACATGAAAATGCTAAGAAGATTTGGTTAGTTCATCGCTGCTTGATGCATATTTGCTATTTGAACTTTATAATTATGGGTTTATTCGATGAAAATCATACACCATATATAATAAAATGCTACTAGTTATGACTTGGAAATTTTACTTGTTTTCTTTTAGGGAATACGGATTATACGGGTGAAATTTCAGAGAAGGAGATCATCAGGGCTGAGAGGAACTCTGGTGTGGTTAGCGGCAGAGTGAGGGAAATTCAAGTGAGTAAACCGGAAGCCCCTATTCATAGCATTTAATGCTAATGGCCGGTTCAATTTCATTTTCTGTTTTTGCTTACAGTAGTATGAACTCAATGTGGATGGTTTCAGATGGCTAATTACTTGAGGAAGAAGGAACAGAAAGAACAAAGGGAAAAGGAACTTCGTGAAGGGCTGCAACTATACAAGTAAGCTCTGGCACTAACCTCTTTTCTGATGTTGTATACCTATAGGCATGAACTATGATTTTGCTATTGATGAAGGAGTAACAAGTATGAAGAAGCACTGGAGAAGTTCGAATCTGTATTGGGATCGAAACCAGAACTAGAAGAGGCTTCGGTGGCAAGTTACAATGTTGCTTGTTGTTATTCAAAGCTTAATCAGGTACTGATCTCTCATGGAATCTTTTCTGTTTATCTGTGACATTCTTTGTGCATGTCTGGAGTACGAGGAAAAGCTATCAGTATATTCTACTGAGTGCAGATTATTTGGACTCGACTACTTCTCCTAACGTACTCGAACTGCATGTTTCTAAGAACAGGTTCAAGCCGGGCTTTCTGCACTTGAAGATGCTTTGAAAACTGGATTTGAAGACTTTAAGGTAATTGATTTTTTATAAGAAACCACCTGGATCGTGGTATGACAATTATGTGTCATTTCAAATTATTGACGTTGTTTACAGAGAATACGAACAGATCCTGATCTAGACAGCTTGAGAAAATCTGAGGAATTTGACAATCTTCTGAAAAGATATGATGAATCCTTTATCAATGAGAATGCCATCAATGCTATTAAATCTCTCTTTGGGTTCAACAAGAAATAGACAACTTGACTTTTAAGGTGGTGG